>JAPQRN010000008.1:21388144-21408850 GCA_037367275.1 Coranthus polyacanthus | reverse complement strand
AGAAAGAAAGAAAGAAAGAAAGAAAGAAAGAAAGAAAGAAAGAAAGAAAGAAAGAAAGAAAGAAAGAAAGAAAGTCAGGTTTAATACCCCAATGAGTCCAGCGATAATTTCAATAACTCCTGTCCCTGCTGTGGTATACTGGATCTCTGGTGTTGGGATACCGGCTTTCTCAAAGATGTCATTAGTATAGAACCAGATCTAGGATGGAGAAATAAGGATCAATGAGGCAGTCAAAACTTCCAATAATGCCAGATTTAGCAAGCAAATTAGTGAGGGTGCAATCCAGGAGAGACACTGAAGGGGGTGGCCAATTTTTTGCAGGTGATTTACTAATAATCAGTGGCAGCTGGTCCATAGGGGCTGCAGGAGCACCACCCTCATTTAAAATTGCTTGGAGAAGAAGACCATGTTGTCACAAAGCCTTATGACTTTATGTGAACCTCTGCTTGACTTCTTGTTTAGCCTCCTGGTGATTTGGTAACATTATGTCAGTGGCTCTTTCCAATATTGATCTCAGGACTAGGAACAACACAGGAGAGGACAGTCATGGGAAGCAGTGAATGCCACCTGAACACAAGTCGTGGCCTGGGAAATCACAGCGGGGTCGCCTTGGCGAGGATGTGTGTGAAACCCCGAAAACACCTGAAAATTCCAGGTTACGGCACCGATGATGTGTTCAGGAGCATCTAGGAGATGTATGCTAACAATAAACAGACACATGGAGGTCACAAATTGTTGAATGAACTAAAACAAATGTAAACTGTAGGAAATAAATAGTGTGTGAAAATAGCTACTGTAATTTTGAGGCTCAGACCAGAATTTTACAACAATTTGACACGGTGAGCTACTAATTTAAGCAATACTTGTAGAATTCCAATTCTTAAGAATCGCAGCATACATTGACTTGGCACACAAGTATCATGATAGTATTGAATCAGACAAGTGTATTGCCGCAGCCCTAGTACGTACAGTATGTACGCAGACAAACCCAAAACATTCTACCTATTTATGCCTCTAGCCCTGTCTATCAATGACATGGAGGCATAAATCAGAATGTTAAAAATAGCACTCTTCATGAGAGTCTAGAAGTATACTAATTATACCTAAGTATAAAATTTCTGTACTTTTTTAGATGTACAGAAATGCATCTCTATTAGAATGTCTGTCTGTCCTTTAGTGCCCATTATATTTTAAAACCTGATATCTCAAACATTCACATGCACAAACATTCTCTTGGACTCAGTGAACTGATTAGCAGTGATGCTTAGAGGATATTGTAGATGAGTACAACAACACACACAAGTGCTCATACACACTGTGGTATTCCAGGAATAGTGCCAATACCTGTCACACACACTTTAACCAAAGATCACCTCCATCATCATTACATCAGTGTACTCTAGAACATAAATAACTTAATAAAAATGTTCTTTGTCAGGAAATCAGAATAATGTATTGTCAGTATGATATCTATATGTCTGTGCCATCATCATTATTATCTATTGGTATTTACTATCATTGTTAGTGACATTGTCAAGTTAAGTAATACTCATCTTTATAAAACTATGGATTCCAATACATTATATTGCAGACATACTGTATATAATCTTCACTGTCAAAAGTATTTCTGTTTTATTATATTTACTACCATCTGTCATATTTATATCACCCCAATCATCATCATTACCCTGCACACCAAAGACCAATGGGGTATTATTTTCACTTCTGTGTGTTTGTGTGTGAAGATTTCCTCGATGTAATTCACAAAAAGATACAGCAACTTGGTGACTGACTGGAGATCATACATTAATTTAATAAACTTCAGTCTAATACTGCCACCTAGTGACTAGTCTAGAGTTAAGTTTTCACTTTGGCCATATGAGCAGGAATACTGAACATGTATTGTTCCAAGTATGTCTCTACCCCTCATACAGGTCAGGCTAAAATGAAAATTATGAAAATGTAAATTGGTTTTCATCATTGTTTTTGTCATCATAAATTTGTTTTTATTTAGTTATCGTCTTGTTTTCATCAGTTAACAAATGTCGTGTCAACTATGATGAAAATTATTCATTAACAAAATGAACACTGCTGTATAGTTGTAAGCCCCATATAATGTATGGAAAGACTTATTACCACTATACCACTATATCAACGCTATACCAGCCACATTCTAAACCTAATCTTTTCATTTTCAGTCAAAACATCGGTGCTACTTAAGACTCAAAGATGTTATTGATTCCATTCCATTGAAAATTGTTACTTTGATGAACATTGTGTCTGTGAGTGTATGATCAGCATTATCAATCAGCTTGACCAATGACTGTGTCAGTATTTGTGACACTTGATACTGACTGAGCAAATATCTAGAAGTAATTACATTTTGATGCATCTCACTTAAGAATGAATGAAATAATGTGTTAAAACTGGTTTCGCCCATTATAAGACAGGCATTCTTTTTGGATTTTTTTTTTCCATTAAAGTTGTTAGTATCATCATTGTGTTCAGCAACATCATCACAGTGCCATTAGCATCAATGTAAATATATTTATTACATTTAATTTTAATGAAAAGATTATTATGAAGCCTAACAAATTTATTAGACCACCTGTCATAAAATTGACAATGATGGTCATTTTTCAAACATATCAGCATCACGTGCTTTAATGTGGACTTCATTTTCAGTGAGCTCTCGACATTTTACCATTTTGAACAGGAATGAGGAATTTCAAACTGAATTCACCTTTACATACACAAATTTGAGACTTTCTCTGAGAAGTCTATTTTGTAAAACAGTAAATTTGAAAATTCATGGATAACAATAATAATTATATTTTAGTATTTAAAATATCATTTTGGTTAAAGAGCTTCTACATACTGATGTATTAACCATTACAGAAACATCAAAGATGATTTTGGTAATTACCAATGCTGTTCATTTAGGGCAGCTGTGGCATAAACCTCACAGTGGGTAGTGGTCTAATAAATTTGCTAAGCACTGTATATACAGTATATTAGTTTAACCTGTATCCTTGTCTTCATATCATCACCATCATCATCACCACCATTAAAAATTTCACCATAATAATCATCATGAGTAATGGTCTAAATATTTCCTTGTTTCAGCAGAGGTATTTGGCAGCAACAAATGTAGCCTGGAGAAGGTCATGTTAATGAGTTCACTATCACTGCTCATGGTGTGGACATACTGGGCTGGCCACCTTGATAATCATTTGAATAATTGATGAATCTCTGGGGTAGAACTCAGACAGGGAATTTGGTCCATTGTATCAGTCGAAAAATGATGACACTCTTTTGAGACTATTCCCAAGACCAGGCGATGAGGCATCATTAAGGTTGGTTTTATCTCAATGTCTATGTCTAATAAGCTAGATTAATCAGAAGGAAGCTACAGAAACAGGAGGAGATGAGATGGACAATAGGGGTAAAGAAGAAATATGACGAAAAAAATACTAGTGGGGAGAAAATAAGAGGCAGAACTAGTTTTGAGTTGCCAACTCAAAAAGGCCAATGGAAACTGCTGTGCTACTGCTGTTGTTGAAACACATTTGTTTTTAGAGTGTACTCGCAGATGTGGTGAGTAGTGAGTGTATCAGAGAAGCAAAGCCATGACACTGTGAGTGACAAGCCCTGTGTCAGCAGAGAATGGGTGGGAATAGAAGGGTATGATGTTCTGCTCTGAGTATTTTTTGTCCTCTCTCATTGTACTGCAGCACCAAACTTAGCCCCTCTCATAGACTAAATTAGCCCTCCACCAAGAGGGGGCTAAGCTAACTGGATCTCCATTAATAGAGAGCTAAGTTATTGTGATGATGGGTGACACACTGTTTGTAGAGTTAGAAAATCACCTTTTCTCTCTTTCTCCAGCTACTGTTCTTTTCCACAGCACTCAGAACATCACCTCATGTATAAGTACACATCAGAGCAACACGAAGATCATCATCAACCCTGCAGCCTACTTTACTCATGGTGTTACAACATCACCAGTCTAACAGAATGGTAAATAAAACATACATTTGAAACTGCACTGTGAACATAATAGGACAGAACAACTGTGTCACTGTATGACAGAATATACAGATGATTTTAGCTAATGTGCATAAAGTTTGCTAATACATCCTAATATCTTCCATGACACGCCCCTTGGGACAAGTTGGAGACAATTAAGTTATCAATCTGATTTCATACGTTACCACAACTTTACTTTTGTTTTTATTAATTTATGAGGGATTTCAAGTTAGGATGGCAAGAAATACTGAGTTGCTGTGGTTACCAGCATTATTCAGTCAACACTACTCATCACGTAATGTTTACAAATTAAACGGTTCATCTATAACCCTGAATATGATGTTTTGTCTTGCGACCATTAATTTAATTGAGTGATGGTAACAGGTCTCCTGCATTACTTGTAATGTATGTGTAACTGAAACCATCTTGAGCAAGTTGGTGCTGCTCATCATTGTAGCCTAAAGACTCCATTTACATGACATAGGACACCAAACACCTGATGGTAACAGAGCACATACAGGGTTATGGAAACAGAATATGTTTGCTTACACTGAACCATGAAGAATTATGGTAGGTTGCACACAATAGTTGTACACAAGTCCGACCAACCTGAACTGTTACAATTGGGCCATCTTTTCCACTTGGAGCCAGGACTTTCCAAATAAGTTGGCCTGCCTTAATGAAAAACTGACCTGACATCCCTCCTGCTAACATTCAGCTTTTCATTGCTTAAGTTGTAAATGAGAACCTGACTTCTGCAAAAACTGGTATTGTGCTATACTTCTGCATTGCCCTGAGCCTCCAGCTGTGGTGTTTGCTCCTTGGTATCAGCACAATGACACAGTTAGCTAGTTATTGAATGGAGTTTTAAGCTCCATGCTTGTTTTTTTTGGTGAAGACCAAACCACATCTAAAAGAAGTGACAAACTTAATCTACTTTAATAAAGTGGATACAAACATGAATCCATATAAATGCTAATACTGCTATGTATGAATGTTATGTTTTGTTTTGCACTGCCTCCATGTTACCAAATCATTTCGTAGTACCTTTGATGTTATTGAATTTTTTTGATAATTTATAGTCATTTATTTGCATTCTATGTGTATTCAAATAGTGTCTATCTGTGTATTACCTCGTCTTGTGATTTTGCTCATGTGAAACTTTTAAATAATGTGTTATCTCAACATTCTGGACAGCAGCAGACAGCAAATATGTAGTCACGCATGGGAATTCGTTTTTAAAGTGTCCTTACAGCATCAATCCCAGACAGCTGCATACCGATGTTGATGACCACCACACTGAGCACCTGCCAGCGGACACTGTCATCTAGCAACAGTTTCCATACTGACACAGTCTCCACGGAGGACAGCGAGCGCTGCTCTTCCTGCATCTCTTCGATCTCAGCCTGGATGTTACATTTGGCCCTGTACCACTTCAGAGCTGACAGAGGGAAGAGAAAGCAGCATTGTTGGAAAGAATATGGAAAGATACCACAGTTACCTTTTACAGCTCCACTGGTTAGTCTATTCATGAAGATTATCTATCTGGATAAACTTTATTTTTATTGTGGGACCCTGGATATTACTGGGGTTGAATATTGTTTGTAATTATTAGCTTAGCTGTTTTCTTTGTTCCCCACCATTATTTTTCCTATATCTTCTTATAATTATTGTATTCTTACTCTTATCCTTTTAAGAGGAGGAAACCCACTGTGGCAGGGCAATATTCTCTTTTGCCAGTAGATGGCTGAAGAGTTTAAGAGATGACAGAGACTGACTGACTACAGTAAGAGTAAACACTCAAGACAGTCAACAGTATTACAAGATACCAATGCTCACTCATTATTATCATATCATCATCATGTTTCAGGTGAGTCAAGCACATAAGCACTGTAGTTGTAGGTTCATATTAGCTATAGGATTATATTTTATTGATGTCCATGGTGCTCTAGGTTACGTATGTTTTGAGTTCATTCAAAGTTTTTGTTACGATATGCTATAGCTAACTGGTGGTGTAGTGTTCTTCATGGCAGAAGTACAAAAGAAAGTCAACAGTATTACAAGATGCCAAAGCTCACTCAGTCTGATGTATTTCAATGCTGGCTGCAGCAATAAAATTCGATGAGGCACCTAGAAAACAACATTATGCTACGTGAATCTTAGTCTGTATCTTATTTCAGTGTTGCTGGTATTGTGTGGGCTACCAGGTGACGATCACTGTTTTAGAGCATAATTGCTTGATCAGTCCCAACATTTGGTTTTCTTGGCTTTCTCACCACTGTCAGGACAACATGTGCCCACAGTCTGTCCACAAATGCCTTGAAATGACCTGAGCACTCCTATGAATGAACTCATTTAAACAAGTTCTTCTTCTATCTTTTTCTTCTTGTGTTTTTTTTTCATATGGAGAAGTAGCATGTGAACCAGTTCACAAGAACAAAGTCATGATAAGTTGTTTGGAACAAATTAACTGCTATCTGGACAGGCCAGTGAGAAATATGGTCATGGCTCATGGTTGTACCATGAAAAACTGAGAAAAACACACTATATACAGTAACAATAACTCGAACTGAGTCGAGCAGAGACAGGCCAAAGATAAACATCTCCCTGCAATGTCCCTTGTCTTCTCACAAGTCTGTGTCTTTAGAGAAACCAAATCAGTGCACATCCTTTATTTAATAACTTACCTTGTCCTTGCACAGCAATGCTAAACATGTACCTGTAATTGTGGCGTGGACATTGTGCTTCTCAATCAGCAGGTACCTAGGGCTCTCTGGGAACCATGGTAACAGCATTAACTGGATGAAAGTAGGTACCACGACAACTGAAAGAAAGAGGGGCCAGTGTTCCTCCTGTAACAATTACAACACTGATATAACACACATTCTACTTATACACATATTGACAGCTGTCATCTTGACACTCACTGAAAGTCTTATGATCACATCATTATATTGTTAATTAGTTAATGATACAAAGTGATATGAATATTTATTATTATATAAACATAACACATTATAGCTTGTTTTGTGCCTGTAAGATAGATCAGTTTCAAATATTAATGGTCAATTTGCTCCTCTTATATATCTAGTTCTTGTGGTGTTCACCCACATTCCATTTTAGACCCTGTTGTAATTGGTGTTAATTGCTTGTTCTTAGGGGACTTTTTACAACATTTAATATCAGCTTTTTCATATCAGAAAAAAAGTGTTGCAGAAAAAAAACAACTTAGGTACCCTTTGGCTACACTGAACACCTAACATATACCAACTGCTGGTATAGCGAATGTGGTATGGAATGTATCTTTTTACTGACCATGCCTGCAGCGTACATGCAGTAGTAGTTTTATGAGAGGCTTATGAGAGGGTTCCTTTTTTTATATACTTTTATCGTTTTCCATTCATTCAGTCTGCTGTTTCAATCCCTTTGCAGTTTGTCAGGCTGCTGGTGACATGAAACAATGAATAAAGTCTCAAGGCCAAACTGGCATTAAGGTAGTCTTTTACTGTATATTGGTATTTCAAATAAAAAATATAGACACTTTATGACCAATTTTTATGTGAAATAGTCACTAACTAAGGAGACTGGCCTATTTTTGCATTTGCAGTGCTGATCTCCATGGCACATAACTATCACTTATATGCTGCTCTCATACCTGGTGTAGCCACTCTCATTGATTATAGTGATTATCGTGTGATGTTGCAGCAGCTGTTCCACAAATAGTTCACATACATTACATGTTCAGTGTAACCATGGGGTCAGGACTAGGGAAAGATCATAATTAGAGTTAATATGGAATTTAAAGGTAAGAGAACCTTTATGGTTGTTCTTTACCTTTCCTAAAAGCTCATGTAGACCGAGGATTTGGGCAGCAAAGACTCCGGTTCCAATAAATATACTTGGCACGAGACCCAGGAAGCCACGCAGGTTTTTAGGTGCTATCTCACCCAGGTACATTGGTACTACACTAAGAGAGATTCCTGCAAGAAAATAATGAGACCTTATATTGCATAGGTTAACTTTGATAAAATGGAAAATGTGGAAAATTCAAGTGAAAACAGATTAAATACTTGTACAGAGCTAATGAGACTTGCAAACTTTAACACAATTTTCAGAAAATCACCAAAAGAAAATGCATATTCATCCAGCTGGTTCATCATAATCATCTAATCTTGGTTTAAAACTTTGCCAGTTATTTCTTACAATAATATGCTACCTGAGCTGTTGTTTGACCAGCTGATAGACATAAGAGGTATTTTGTCAAAAACCTTAAACTGGCTGCATCTTTTGTCCCTGAACTGAACCACTGGTCTGGATCATATAATGTTGTTTCAAACTCTTCCAATTGCTTCTCAGAATTTACTATGATTTGTCAAAGCCTTTGTCTTAAATTTGTTTCATACATAGTGGTGTTTTGTTTGTTTTCCATCTATTTTACCATGTTTGTTTCTTGTATTAATTCAGTGAATGTTGCAGCTTCCTTATTGGGCCACACATGCACACACATAATTGCTCATATTTGTGCCATTTTATTGGTAATTTACCTTTTATCGATACGCCAACTTTTCCACCTCTCCCAAGCGTAAAAATGTTTTTGTACAATCCCAAGGGTATGTTTCAAATTTTCAGGGATTTCACTCTTTTTTTGCTCATATTGAAAATGCAAATAAAAAGGGTTGGATGGAAACACACCTATTATCTCATGAATCTCAGCATCCAATTTTCTGCTTTTAGGCTGTCCACTAGGCATTTTGGGCATCCCTGACCACATACATTTAACCATATAGTGTACCCACCTTATTTTTAAGGGAAAAGTGGGCAGTGGTTTCAAAAGTGTATAGTTATGCATGTACCTGAGTGAATTCCTGTGACGAAGCGGCCAAAGATGACCATTTCAGGTGACCCACAAATCCTGCTGAAGCCCATGAGTGAACTCGCAATAAACACCAGTATTGTTGTGTTAACTATTGTGCCTTTCCTGAAAACACGCACACATACGCAGTAGTCAGACATGATGAATATACAGAAAAGTTTATAATCCAAAGATTTATGAAACAGCAAGGACAGCAGCAGTATATGGTAGCTCAGGACAGACTGCACTGACCCCTATCCTCTGATTACAGTAATAATACTAGATAATGTATGCCTGTATAAGACCTGATCAGTGGGGAATGGGATTATAAATTATCTGCTTTTCATTTATATTTATGTCCAATGAAGTTCTATGAAAGGGCAGAGATAAGAACTTTCCTCTGCATTGGAATGATTTCTGACAGAGAAGACGAGATGATACTGATGCACTTTGGAGGACAACAGGGCAGGGGATCAGGGAAAGGCAGGTTAGCACTGGCTTTGAATATAGAGGGCACATGAGATGATTGATATAAGGTCCTGTTCTAGTTCCTTTTGTGCTAGTGTAATAAGTAGTCCAAAATACTTATTTTGACCCTTGTATATTACATAAAACTCTGAGCCATGTGTCTCAGTTTAAGTTAAATTGAGAATTATATGCTGCTAGCAGCGTATGGTAAGGCATGGTTGGTCAGCATTGGCCAAATGTTACAGAGCATCTCCTTGTCTAGCATTGCCAACTGGCCACTATCCACTGTCATGTTTGGACAGTCTATTGGGTAAGGTGTCAGGACAGAGGAGAGCCAAATACTGCTCTGACCAGCTTTTAGGTTGAATATCTTACTGAATTAAGAGCTTCAATTTGCTGAAACCTATGCTTTGAAAAGTCAATAAAGTATGATTAACCAATATGTTACAAGGTCCACTGTGTAAGATTTAGGAGATTTAGATTTAGTTTTAGGAGGATCAAAATGCAGAATGGGAATATAATATTCATAATTATGTTTTCATTAGTGTATAAACACGTGAAAATAAGAATTGTTGCATTTCCGTGACCTTACAATGCGCTGTTTACGAACGTCTTTTTTTCCACTTTATGGCAGGTGGCATCCAGCATTAAGGTCCATTTCCATCATCTACTATGTCTGAGTGTGGACCAGAGTTTGTCCCCTCAACTAAGAAGCCTAGAATGGACAAAACAAACACTGGCTCTACGAGTGCCTTTTGTGGCTGTGTAGGGGAGGGAGATGGGGTTATTCAGTTGGTTGCAATCTGCTAGATGTGACTAAATATCACACCAAACCGTTAAAGGCTATATACTGTATAGTATTTGTACATTAAAATATTGTGTGACTGTTTAGAATAAAGAATTCTGAAGCTATGCCAAAAACACCAATGTGGTGAATTGCAGAGATATGCATTGAATTTATTCAGAGCCACGGCTGACTTGACCACTGTGACCGTATTTGGGCAGTTTTTCCTCACTCGAACCGAGGGTCTAAGACAGAGGGTGTTGTATCTTGTACGGACTGTAAAGCCCTTTGAGGCAAATCTTGATTTGTGATATTGGGCCATATAAATAAAATTGAATTAAATTGAATAGAGTGTGTAGTGAGTCTTTGACCAAAGTATCAGAAAGTGACAAGATGGGATGAGAACCAGTATGAAACAACTTTCAGAGTCAAAGAAAGTGTTGCCATTGTTTTCCCCACTGGACACAGATCTAAACTAAAAGAATGAAGTTTAATACTGAAATCGTGAAATCTATGCTGGTGAGTTTGATTATAAAGCTTATGAAGGTATAAAGTTGCTATGTTATGTTATTAGGTTTGCTAAGTTCGCCATTTGTTAATACACAGTTCAGACTAAACTGTGGCAGTTCTGACCTTGTTCAGACAATTCAAACGGATCTTTAGTGCAGCTACAGCAGCAACACAAACCATAGGGAAATGGAGGTGATTTGTGTTTTTACTGATGTTTTCTTTCTAAAAGCCGAGCTCAGCTAACATAGCTATAACGTAAATTATCGACCGATGCAGGACATGAAGATTATAAAACAGCAGATGTATTTTGAGCAGCTGTCTGAGTTATTGTTTGAAGGATTGAACTTATTATTCGGTGAGCGATACAGTCTGTAGATACGTTTTTGGTTTTGGTAGCCGTAGATGCATTCTGGTAAGCAACTTTCCCCTGCTGTTGATAGCTTGGGATATCAATACTACATATAACCCCTTTAAAACATGCAAAAACATTACATTACTGCATGACTACACAAGAATAACATGTAACATTTGCAAGTAAATTTCAAGTACTGTATGCCCCAAACCACCTCTGATGATTCAGAAGAAAAGCACATTAGAAACAACATCACAGAAACAACCTTCAGTTTGAGTTCTTATTTGTTATATTTGTGGAACTAAACCCATGGCTTACCTTCCAAATCGAGTGACCAGCATGCCCACAATAAGGGAACCCAGCAAACCTCCAATTGCAAAGACAGACACAGTAAGGGAGTACATGAGGGTCAGCGTCTCTCCACTGAGTCCTGTTCCATTGCGACTCACCACTGTCTTGTTGTAGAAGTCCTTTATATACTGAGACAGGGCAACACAGAACAATGTGAGCCAGTAATGTACTGTAAGAGAAGTCTGAAGAGCAAGATGGTACATAAGGTGGTATTTACTAAAGCAGTATGGTCACCATGTGTAGTGGTTCTCAAAAATACCAAAAGAACCCCAAAAAGAAGTATAGTTGACATCTCCCAAACTCCAACAAATCTTAACATTTCATTTCAATATATTCAGTTAGTTTAATTAGTCAAAGTACTTTATTTTCAAGATACAATAGAGCTAATAATTCAGCTTTTATAGCACATTGTCAAGGGGTAAAATGTTTACGTACTTATTTAATATTATAAAATATAATTATTAGCATTTGGACATTTCTCCCAAGGAGAAACCAGACTCATGGAAGTCTCTAACTTTTTTAGATTTTTCCATGATGCCAAGCAAAAGGTTAATGGGTCTGAAGGGAGGTCCTAAAATACAGTCACAGGTATGAACTCCCAATAATTTCAGACTGGATAATAAAGATAAAAAAGATTCAAGACGAGTCCAAGAAGTCATTACTTTTGAACTACTCAAAAGTAACAAACATTTAACAAAGATGCTCATAAGACAATGAGTCATCATAGATTATACAGAGAAAAAAAGGCAAAAGAAATAATGATAATGATAATATTTATAATAATAAAATATTAATGATCAGACAATGAATATATAAAGTAATGATGATGAAAACTAGGTCAGATTGTTTCCTGCCATTTTTAATGCAGACAAAAAATCTGTTGGAGAAAAAGCTCAGAAGGATGGAGTGAAAACTACAAACTGTCAGAAAAAATTAACTCAGTAACTCAGTGAGCTTCTGGTGGCTCCAGACATCTGAACAGTAGGCTTTGTTTTATCGCATAGTCAGGAAAATGTGAACAATTGCTTCAGGACTTGTTTACTTCATCAGTGAGCACATTTGCTCAGAATTATGAATCTTGCCAGAAATGTGCTTAATCATTCAAGTTTAATGTTTGTTGTAATTATATCCTTCATATTATGAAAATCTAAATTTATTTCCAAAATTATGAACACACCTATATCATAACGCTGCTGTCAATGGGGAAGGTTTGGGCTAAGCCCCAAATGTTGACTGGCTCCACCCCCAGCCCCTTAGTTTTAGGAACACAGTAACAGCCACTTCACTGGTTGTTGCCTTTGTTCCTTACAGGCAGCAGTCATAATATAATGCTAACAGTCAGTCATGCAATTTATGCTGTGTTTTCCCTTGGTTTTTTGGATTAAAAACACTGCAGCAGTCAAATAATTTCAAATAAACCAAGATACAAATTTGAATGATGATGCAGCTGAGGGCAGTTTAGAATTCAGCTTGCTAATTCCAAAGTACAATCACATTTGTCTTGTGAAAGTAGAGTTAGTAGTGTAGTTCTCATAGATCATGCGCTACAGTGACTTATCAGAGAGCATTTGCTCACACTACATCTTTTAGCCAACCACAGACCATTCCCTCTTGATTAAAGAGGAAACCTTGTCTTGGTGTATCATGTGGTCACAGTATCCTGGTCTCACAAGACCAATATCTTTATCCCTTTTCCTTTTTTCACTCTGACATTTTCAACTTTCTGTCTAATCAAATCACCATGTCATCTTTGACCTTAGCGTCCTTATCAGTTTACCATGTGATGGCACAAGTTGGTGGACCAGCATCAATTTCCTAATTGTAGAAAGAAGGCTGTCTGCCAATACTCAACTGTTACCTTAAACACGTGAGTCACATCTTAAAGCTTGACTCTGGTGACAAATTAAATGAAAAGGCTCATTTTATTTGTGCCATGCCTGGGCAATGGCACAAATATTTATAATAGTATGCTTGCACTGAGATTTATTTCAGTGCCACCATGCACAAACAAAAAATCATTCACAAAAAAGGCATCCTCACCAATCAATCAATTAAACAACACATGCACAGCATTTACTAAACACCAAATAGCAAGAAAAGAGACAAATTCGCACATTTAGAAGCTGTAAATGACACATAGCATAACAGAAACTACTTTCTTTGGTCAGTTTCATGTAAATCTATTTGCAGTGTGTGAAATATTTTGTCTTTTGTCTTTTGCCTTTCAACTCCAAATATTCAGAAATGAGACCACTGGTTTGCACTGCAGCTTCTGGGTGCTTATATAATGGTTGAATCATTTTATAAAGGTACTGCCAAACCAAAACCCCCCCAATGTTTTAAATAGATTTTCCCGCTCAACTAACTTGAACACCTTTTAATAAGCAAGAGACCACATGATAAGATGTCTTATTTTATCTGATGAGCTAAAGCCACGAATAAATGTTGCCTGTTCAATATGGATTAAACATGTTATTACCTTGTTTAAGTGGTTATAATTGGAAATAATTTTAACATCCATATTTATTAAAGATATTGGGCAGTAATTCTTACAATCAACTGAATCTTTACTCTTTTTGGGAACTAGACTAATAAGATTAATTATAGCCTGCCCCATAGTTGGTAGTGCCATAGGTGGTAGTGCCCCTTCTTTTTAGTGCTTCTTTATACACTTCTAATAAAGATGGGGACACTCTGCAGTGTGGCCATGGGGCTTTACCTGCAGGCAGGGCAAAAAACACCACTGAGCTCTAGTGTTACATTGTATTTAATGAGTAGGTGGAAAGACAATCAGATTAAAATGTTAAATTAAATTAAACAAAATGCACATTAAGGAATACAGTTAGATAGAAGACTCATAAAACAGTGCAAAAAATGAAAATTTACATTGTATTGCATACCCTCACTCTTCCTAAGCTCCACTCTCTTATCCAAATATGGACACTTCTGTTTCTACTAACACCAAGATGGCAATGGCCAAAATGGCACACTCGAGGCTTTGGCTTTGGCAGTCCACAAGCCAATGGGTGACATCACAAGGCTATATCCACATCTTATATACAGTTTTTAGGTTTTACTCTGACTGAATGAAGAACTCTGGTAAAGTTTATGGGATCTTGTAAAAACGGAATATAAAAGAAGCACAACCAACATGCTTGACCACTTTGCTCACTGTCATCCTGACTGAAAAGTGGAGTTTAAACTGGAGTACAATATGGTGAAGGAATCTAAATGTAACATCAGTTCTACAAGAAATGCTCTGTATTAAACAACAGATTTGAAACAAGTTATACTGCAAGCCATCTGTTTTTTTGTGATGATTTTTAATAGTGTGTGTTTTGTGTGACTGAATTATCTTATTTTTGCTAAAGTGAGAACATCAGTCAGGGAGAATAAATAAAGCAGCACAAAATAAAAGTATGTTATCTGTAGCCATTATTTAAAATGATCTATATTACTACTGGCATACTATGAGTGTTTGTGAGTGTCTTACCACAGCAGGGGAGTTGACCACAGCCAGATTGTAGCCATAAAGCATGGAACTCCCAAAGGAGGTTAGGAATGCCACCGCCAAAAGAGAGCCAGTCAAGTGCTGCACAAAAACATACACACATACCCACACAAACACACTTAGAAAAAGGTATGATAGGTTACTAATTACTGTATTAAAAGTACAATATTTCCCTCTAATATTTAGTGAGGGAGACCTGGATAAGCCACAGACATTGGATGGATGGAATAAACTATTGTAAAGCTTTGGCATGTGATGGTTTTTTGTCATCACTGGGCAATTCCAGTTACCTTTCAGCATATTATAATTCAAGTGGTCTGAGAGGAAACTTCCTTCATCAAATTCACTGATTAATTGTTTTAATTTAATGTTTCAAAACAAATATCTAATAATAATTGTAATAATACTCATTGAATTTTCAAAACTGGCTTGTTACTCTAGTTTTAATGCATTTGTTGGGACTGATTATTTCTATTTTGCATCATTGTGTGTCTTTACAACATCAAGACTGACCTCAACCTAAGTGGATGGAACAATAACACATAGAAAAGATAACCCCTCGGTGTATCCATCAGTACATATCACACAGTAAATGTAACAAGAAGATGTAAAAGATGAAAGATAAAACAGACACTAAAGGGAGATTCGATCATAGAGAAAAAGGCATCATGATGTTTTGAGTTCTGTTGCTGACATTGAAAACTGATTAGCACATTGGAGGGAAGTTAATGTTCATTATTTTCAGTCTATTGTGTTTTTATTTTATATGAAGTTGGAATGGTTTAATGGTCATTTTACTTTCATATTTTGAATACATTTCAGTGCATGTGCTTTTTAAATTTTACCGCAGAAAAGAAATTTAATCTGTACTTCTTCTTTTATCAGTCTTTCTTTTTTACATAAGTATCAGCTTGAGTGTGTGTTATGGTTATTGAATGTGTGTACTTTTACCACCTCTGTAAATTGTATAAAATACCACAGTGTCTCTCTGCAAAAACATGTTGCACTCAGTTTATAAACATGACACTGAATGAATAAAAAATGAGTGCTGGCTAACTGCTGTTAAAATGACCATTGGATAATCCATTACAAAAATTGTCAGAGAAGCTGTTGGAAATGTATGTGGGACAGGGATTAAAAATATGTTCCGTCATAAGACAAATGCTGCACTTAGTTTGTCCTAAACTGTAGAGGTCTTATTTTGGAATGAATCTATTTTTGCGACTTTGAATGTCTGTTGGCATTGTTCACATTCCTGACTGCCAGCCAACCAGAGACCATAGCTGGCTGCCAAGTTTGGGGAAGTTGAAGGACAAAAGACTAAACTTCAGAATGCCAGAGTAATACTTTAAGTGGCTTAGTGTGAGGGAAAAGGCTGCCCTGGAAAACGGGATGTATGTAATGTTTGTTGAGTTATTTTTACCCAGGACTTATCATTTAATACACATATTAAACAAATATCTAGGACAACCTTTTTTCATCTCCGTAACATTACCAAAATTTGGAGCATCCTGTATGTCCCAAATGATGCAAAAAAACTAGTCCATGCATTTTTCACTTCCAGGCGGGACTACTGTAACTCGTTACTATCAGGATGTCCAAATAACTCCATAAAAGCCTCCGGATAATTCAAAATACAAAAGAGACCCTCAGCTGACCCTGATCCAGCCCTTAGTCTTAGTTTCGCTGCATAGCCTTAGTCTGCTGGGGGACAGTGGTGCACTGAGCATCTCTCCTCCTCTATCTCTTTCTGTCTTTCTCCATGTATTGTATTTGTCACCGTTACATATTACTAACTTTGTGTCTTCTCTTTCCTGTAGTTTTGTGTATTTCCCCCTGTGTCCTCTCTCTTCCTGTTCCTTTCTACAGGTATCTCTGGATCTGGAGCTGTACCTTTCTGATGTGTCTGTGTTGTCTGTTGATCTTTCTCTATGCTTTTGTTTTCTCTCTTCTCTTTCAACTAACCCCAGCTAGTCGAGGCAAATGACTGCCTACCTGGAGCCTGCTTCGGCTGGAGGTTTTTCTTCTGTAAAACAAGTTTTTCCTCCTCCCTGTCACCCTGGGCTTGATGTTGGAGGATTTGCTGGGTTTTTTCTGTATAGTCTCAATCTGAATTAGTGAAGTGCCTTGAGATAATCATGTATTATGATTGGAGCTATATAAATAAAATAAAATTGAATTGAATATAGGACTCCATTACCTTATGTGGTGAATAATACTGAATACTATTGATATTGAATGAACATGAATAAACCGTTGAAAACTCTTCATGACATTAAGTTCTTGGTTTGGTTGATTAAATATTTTAGTTTGTGTTTGCTCAGTATGAGGGTGAGGGGGCCTGTGCAACCTACCTGTGTGAAAAGGCACATCCATTACTAATGGCACAGGGGCACCGCCCCCACTTAAAATTATTTGGAGAAGGACTATTTAAACATAATATTAAACATATTCATTATAGCAAACATGCCTCTGAAATTAAAAATATGTATAAATGATTATAATCCTGTGCCCTGTAGTTCATGTCAGCATTTACTGAAGTTGTCTTTAACTGTATTTACTTTTAATCATGTGTGAATATGTTCACTGCCTGGTCACAGGGTGCTAGTATATGGCTCCTAAACCTTTTGGCAAGCAGATAATGTGAGGCTGTGCTCTCTTTGGATGATTAAAGAATCAGCTTGGGGCACACATTTGTGCGCCACATAGCCAATCAAAATTGTTTTTATTTTCTCGTCTTTATGTGATTGGATAATTTTCTTACTTTGAGATACAGACATTTTCAGGACTCCAAAATGAACATGAAGTAGATGATTAACCTGCTCCAAATGTCACAGGTAAAAAAGTTTTTTTCCTGTTCAGTCCATTACAGCTCCATTTACTCCTCTCCACTTCTGTGCTTTACACAGAGACTGTAGTTAAACAGAGTATGAACCAAATTGCTATTAGGCTACATAGGTAATGTAGAGACCATTTACAATAGCTGGTCTGTGGCTGAGTGGATAGGTTGCGGGATTGTCACCTGGGAGATTAGGCATCAGCCCTCACGAGTTACATGAACTTTAATGACTTGTCAATACATGCCGTACCGACTGACTGACACATAAAAAATTTGGCACCAGTAACCACTGTACTAGCACTGGGGGTTGGTGCTGGTATATGGTATATATGAAAGCAAATAAATGTAGGGCAAGCTGTGGTTATCTTGCTACCTAACAGTAGTTCATTTATGTCATACAGTAGACATACTGTAAACATGCCCCTCATCTACAGTTGATTATATGTCAAAACAAGCTGTAGATGTGTGTAATGCTGGAAGTAGGGGTCCTCCTTATGTGCATTTTCTGCCTTTGCAGCCTCTGATTTGACAGAATGTACACCTCTATAAAATACACACACACAATACACAAATCAAGTGAAATAATGACTGTGGGGATATGTTTCACCTAGGTGACTCGTAGGTTCATATGTAAACACACAGTCACAAATTGTATATTGAGACTTTGTGATCTAAACCCAATGACACACCACATCTCTGAAAACCATCGCAGTTCGGCTTGATCAAGAAAGATGTAAAAATCAGATGTAAAAATCAGTATAATTTTGTGTCATTTTTGTATTACTCTGGATTGTATTTCTTTTCAGCTTTTTCATTGTGTTCCTGATGATGTGTCTGAAGCCTATCATGATCATATTATCGTTACAACATTCCTAAATTACCAATGATACACTCAGAAAGTATAATGTTGAGCAGTGGTAAAGATACTCAATCTTTAACTGTATATATTGTTGTATCATTGTAAATCATTCAATGAATCATTGTGGCTCTAAAAAATAATACAGATACTACAAAATCTAGCTATATTCCATTCCTGTCTTATTTTAACATTTGAAATACATCAAGCAACTCACAAGAACACTCATCTACACTGTCCCAAGTAAGGCAATACAAGATTAAAGGTTGGTAGTAAATGCTATTAGCCGCAGGGATAATATGTCTCTAACATTAGGGGATCAGTCAGCTGATCCCCTGGCTCGGGAGCTGACCTGGTTCCCCCAAGTATTTAACTTACCGATGTGATTTTTCCCGATGATGGAATTAAAACCTCCTCAGCCATTGAAGAAGTCTGTCATCAACTCCCAAACAGCCAAGAATATAGTAGTACAGTTTGTGGCTAAAGTGCAGAGGATCTCATGGCTAGAGTAGCAGGCGTGGTCAGACAGGGCTCGTCCATGTGCGGTGAGTCAGGCCTCTCTTCTACTCCACCACCACGAGAAGCAACAGTGTGAAGGCCTCCGATAACAAGCCCACACAGTGTCATCACATGACGGAGAGCAGCGTGATGGACCGAAGAGAGGTCTGCTGGAAGCAATTAAGTCTAAGTGAATTTACAAAGAAAGACAGAGGGGAGGAGAGGAGAGGAGAGGAGAGGAGAGGAGAGGAGAGGAGAGGAGAGGAGAGGAGAGGAGATAAAAATAGGGAAATGCTATAACTCAGGAGAAAAAAGAGCAGACTGAGGAAGAGGAAAAGAGATGATTAGAGGATGAAAGGCAAAAGAGGAGGACAGGATGGAAGAAAAGGAAAGTAGAAAAGAAAAGAGGGGAGAAGAGAAGAAATTAAAAGTGAAAAGAGTGGACTAGAGGAAGTATAGGAGTAGATTGACCAGATGTGAGGGCAAAGAGTATGTTTGTATGGAATAATGTGTGACATGTTACCAATGCTAAGAGGTAGACTTACATGTTGGTATAATGCCTAACTAAAAAATATTACTTTTTACAAAAATAAGAATAAAAAATAGTCTTGGATGTGTTCATCTGTCATTCTGATTTTTTGTACACATTTTTTTACATTTGTAATCACTAATTGGAACCACATATCAAATGAGCTCACAAATTGCAGTTAACATTGTGAATAGTATAATTTACATTTGTACGTTCCTGTTCTGTAATAACTACTGGACATAGTCTGATGAACTGAGAGAATGTTGATGCCAAAGGGCAGGATTTTGTGAGGAAACAAACCCAGCCTTTCATGGAGCAGCAGTGGAGGTAAAGTCATAGGATTAAGAAATGTGTAATGCGAGGCGGGTGATTGTTACCCAATGATCAGACACAGAACACAGTGCGCTGCCTCTTTCAACTGCAATCAAATTGTTACCACATGACTGCTGTGTGATTGGCAGTGCAGTATTTGTGTCAATGTGCAAACCTGTATTTGACAATTAAGAATCCAGCCCAGTCAAACTGCATTCATGTACAACTAGTTCACAAGAGCTCTCAGTGGTTCTCTCAACTTTTCCTTCAAGTATATAATATGTGTGCGCTTGTGTTTATAAACAATCCATTCAAACTTTGATCCCCCTCTTTGCTCAACAAATGAGGCAGAACCAGTGCATGCATGGCAGAATTAGGCCATTACTTGTTGATATTAAAAAAAGAACACCAAAATTTCCGTTACATCTAAAATTGAGCCACCAAGACACATCAGGCACTACAAACTCAGGAGCTGAACCCCCAAAAAAGTCCCTTCTGTCACCTGGTTCTGAGTTTAACTGATCACACAACACCTAACACTATTAAACCTCAGACCAGCACTCAAAACAAACTTGATTGTTATCTGGCCCTAAACCGTGAATATAAATTGGAAGCGTATCTCTTTACTATCAGAGATCCAAAGCAGAGACACATCCTGACCAAATACAGACTCAGTGACCACACTTCAGCCATAGAGGAAGGCTGACAAGAAGTCCTGGTTGGCAACAGAGGCAACTGGGTTTCCGGTTCCTGTTTCCGAGGTGAGCGTATTGTTGTCCTACCTGTTGCTGGTGTACAGACCTGTGTCATAGCTC
>JAPQRN010000008.1:21368272-21388044 GCA_037367275.1 Coranthus polyacanthus | reverse complement strand
GGGAAATATGATACATTTTTCTGGCTCCTGTTAATACTCGCGCTGCAGCGTTTTGAACTAACTGGAGGCTTTTTATGTAACACATTTCAAAACACAGTTACAAAGTGCTTTACAACACAAGAAATAAAACAATGCATGAAGAACATCACATGCTTACTGTGAAATGTCATTCATCTTTATTTGCACAGGACCTTTTATGTGGTGATGTAGGTTGTTACTTTGTTTTTTGTCATTATAAGGGGATTTACATTCACAAGTGTCTGCATTTCAGATGTATCAGCCTATGTCTTTTGAATTGGTTCTGCTATTCCTTCTGAGTCACCACTTACAGACTAATGCTTCAATTTTGTATGTTGTAAGTATTACTGTGCATTTTAGACAATAAACCTGTAGGTACTGAGTCAAGAAAGATCACAAATAGTTAGTGTAGGACAAATAGTTACATTTTGTTTTTGTCACTATATAAATTGTCACCAAAGTTGTATTGTTATATTGTTATCATCAAAACAGTAGGTGCCACAGCATGCATATGATGCACTTCTAAGTTATATAGCATTTCTAATTTGTTGTATATTTTCTTATGTTTCAAAAGTAGAATAAACAAGTGTTTTAAAACATCTAGTGGTCATTATTTGTGCAGCACATAAACAGACAGACGTAATGGCTAGATTTTGTGCTGTAATTATAAAGAAGAGCGATTCCTTTTCAAGATTTTATTAAAACAATTTAAATACAGACTCAGACATGAATAAAGTCTACTTTGTATTATTAGTGTATATATCCTCCTGGGGACAAAAAAGAAAAGAAAAAAATTGACATGTACTAGGGCTAGGCGATCTGGCAAAAAGATCATTTGAGGTAGAATCCAAATGACAATTTTCTGACCTCTTATAAAATGCAAGCAAGTTACAACCAAACTATAAGTTTTCCTCTAGTTTTCTCTGGTTTCTGGAGGGTTAGTATCTGAGTGACAGCTTTTTGACATGACTAAAAACTCTGCTTTTTTGCATAATTGTGGACTGACATTACAATATTGAGAATGCAGAAGTCCGAGACCCGCTCCAGAATGGGTCTTCGGGGGCTAGGCTGGAGACGTGGTTCAGGAGACAGAAGGCAGGTCCGATATTCTGGGCAGGAGACAGGCTCGATGGTCGGGGGCAGGCAGGGTCAAAAACGAGGACTCCGATCCGAAGTAAGCGCTGGAAAGTCATGTAGGAAACAGAGGACAATCTGGCAGAGAGGAAGCGTGAGAGGTGAGTATATATGGATAGACCGTCAGGTGAAACAGATGTCGCTGATTGCGGTGGAGTGGCAGGCTGGGCAGGTGAAACAGATGATCATGAGTACAGAAGGAGAGGGAGAGTGCAGGCCGTGACAACACCAAGTGCCTGATACAGTACTATTACAGTATGTCAGATTGTCTGGGAATGCCTTTGTCTCCTCAGCCTATTGACTTCCACCTGTCCGTTCTGTGCGTCCTCTTCCTTGGTCCTTCCATTTTTGCTGTTTAATTCATTCTGATGTTAGATTCTTGCTTCCATGTGAATGAGATGTGCTCAGTGTCCCTCTCAGACTTGCCACAGAAGTGATACTCCATGTGCATGCATGTGTTGAGGGGGGAATGACGATGGATAGATGCCTGAGGGTGTGGGGTGTTGTAGTAGGAGTAGCAGTAGCAGTGGTAAGACCAGGAGTAGAAGTAGTATTAACTGTAATAAGCTCATGCTGGTTCTGTGTGTTGGTGTGTTCCATCACTCCCATGCTCATCACATGCCCTGCCCCAAAGCTCCTCAGCCCTCAGCTATGCCATTCCACAGGCACACATCCCCACCTGCACCCCCTCCTCCAGCAGGTCGCCATGCAGTCGTTAGGGGGAGGGTAGATGAATTATCCAGTGCCATATTGGCCATGAGGCCCAATCAGCAGACAAGCAAGAAATGGATGGGTCTCATTTGTTGTCATTATTATGGTAACAGCTACAAAGCTGCTTGCTGTCACTGCCATTAAACATTTCCATTAGTTATGGTGGGAGACAGCCTCTGTGTGTGCAGTCCTTTAGTAGCATCTTATTATGCCTGTAGTATAGAGAGTCAGAGACACAAGAGACTTGCCAAATACTAACCATACATTGTACGTAGTCTGAAAGGCTGTATATGTGCAGTCATTTAAATAGTTATTTACTTACACAGATGCAAGCTGGGTGGCGTTATACTGATATGTAAGTATATATTAAAGTCTAATAAGGACCACCTCTGCATGTTTGAAGTTTGACTGATTGTAGTAGAAACAATTAGACCTTTAATTCTTAAAATTGTAAAATGCTGCTTTAGAGTCAGCTTTTTTATTTCTAAAGTATAAATTATGAATATTTAAACCCATTTACACAGCTCTGCCTTTAAAGCATACTGAACAATGGAATATAGTCAACTATAGTTAATGCAAAGAAAAAAATGCTGCAAGCACAGACTACTTCTTGATTATAAGAGATGTTAAAACATGCATTTTGGCCTTTTTTAACATATTATTCTAGTCACCTTATTCCTAGCCCCCCAGTAGCTTGTGTAAATTATTGCCACAACTTCTAGTACTCAGGTTCTGTTTTTTGTTAAAGAAATGGATGTAAACATGCATTGTGGTAAAAGACTACTGGGTAATTCCAACTCAGATCACGAGTGACCATCTCAGATTTGCTTCATACTTTCAGAAAATAACACCATTAGTCCTAGTAAAATTTCAGCCTTACATCTTCATTTGTTTTTGAGATATTGGGCTTGAAAATGGATTGTGATGCTGATTTTACTGTAGTGGAGTTGTTCTAAGGTACAAGATGTATTTGACTTCTGTAAATGAAGGTCCACAGTTTCATATTTGACAAATTATAGCTTGTTGAAAACTTAAAAAAAAAATGTTTGTGTTTAAGAGCAATTTAGTCCCAGTGTATCTCTGCATTGAAGCACATCAGTGTAGTATTCTGAGCTTATCTGTTGTAACCACTGTGTGTGATGACATAAGCAAGGTGTGACAGAGGGACAGTGTATTAAACAATAAAGTTGGAGGCACACGTTCGCCCCAGTGAGACCGACATAGACTGTTCCGTTTTATTTAGACAATTAGCTGTCAATAACACAGGAATAATATAATCAGATCTTTAAAATTTTGGTATTTCTCATGTTGTAGTACTGTTGTGGTGACTAAGTATTTTAGTCACTAATAAAATCCTCTGATTTATGAGGCATTAAAAATGATGAAGCCAGGGAACTAGACACCATAACGTTCAAATACATGGTTCTTTATTTCTCCACTGTGTGTGAACAGTCTTTCAGACCAAACAGAACAATAAACATACAGAGATAAAAAAATATATTTTAGTGCTGCGACAATGGTTAATTAGTGCAGTGACTAGCATAAAAACACAGCAGTGGTAAATCTAAGAAAAGTATTTATCTTTTATTAATGATCCACTACTCCACCTAGTGTCCGAGACTTGAACAAACAAGTATGTAAACGTCAACAATGAAAAAGCATTCTATACAGGTTATACCACTTTTATTTGACCTAGTTACAATGAAAAAAATATCACTGCATATTTCAAATGCATATTGCTCATGTATGACAATGTCTATCATAAAAACATTTCTATCAGTGGGAAGAGCATGTCTGCATTAATATATGCACAAAATACGAAGTTGGTATCTTTAACCTATCTAACCCTTTAGTTAACACAATGACGTCATGTTTTGCTGTCATTTCAAGGCATATAATATGCACTCAAAGTATACATAAAACCTGGAAATTGACAAATTCATATAGACATTTAATATTATCATCCATCGTGCAACATCAGATGAGGAACAAGTTGTGCAAGTAACATTCATGTATCCTTATGGTACCTCTCAGACTTATAATTGGCCAAGGAGGGAGGGTGTCTGTTCGGTCCCTCTTGTACATATCCTGAAGATTACTGATGCCTCACTTACACCAACTGGCAACGAGTATAAATTTCCATCTGATGTTGAAAAGCAAATCAATACATTGTTCAAATTCTTCAAATAGACAGATTTATTTAAAGTTCTGCTTTTACTGACACTGTAATTTGTCTGAATTGTAGTGCATACACAGTAAAACTTGCCAGAATCTTAACAAAGTAATTTTTCAAATCACTAGAGTCGGTGGCCATGCCTTTTATCTGGGGTTTCAAAGCCCATAGGATATCAAAAACTCACTTATAGAAACCAAAAGAGATGAGAGGATTAGGGCTACCCTGCTTCCAGCATTATTACTGGGCTGCAAATCTAACGGCGCTTGTCTACAGGTTACCACCTGGAAGTTTCAGCAGATACTCCTGCTTGGGTAGCAACTGAAAAGAAAGGCATCATAAATGGTTTGCTGCTAGCACTCCTTTTCTCAACGTTCAGGCTGCCTGTAGGCACAAAGGTGAACAACCAGATCATTTCAAACTGTCACAAAATTTGCTTACAAATTAAGAAGTACAGTAAGCTGCCAGCTACCTCCATTCACACTCCAGTTCATTGCAATCATGCATTCCTTCCATCATTTTCAGATGCAGCTTTTGACAGCTGGAGGTTAAAAGGCATAGTCAATTTAAAAGATCTGTACATTAATGAAAAAATTGCCTCCTTTGCCCAGCTAAAGGACAAGTTCTCCCTCCCATCAACGCACTTCTTTAGATATCTACAAATCAGGAAGTATGTCCGCCAATGTTTGCCTAATTTTGAAAACCTCCCTGAGGTAAAAAGGGTTTACTCGCTCTTACTGGGACCACCAAAGGATTGGTTTCGAACTTTGTCAAATCTCTGAGGGCAGCCTGGGAGAAAGAGTTGGGGATACAGATTGATGATGATGATGTTTGAGGGGAGAGCCTCAGCAGAATCTGCTCCTGTTCCATTAATGCTAGGCACCAGTTAATTCAATTTAAGGTGATGCACAGGCCTCATTACTCAAAAGTTAAATTAAATACAATTTATCCTACAATCTCCCCATTGTGTGATAGGTGCGGATCTGCTGAGGGCTCTCTAGCCCACCTTTTTTGGACCTGCCCAAAACTGCATAATTTCTGGTGTGAAATATTTAAGTGTTTTTCTGAAATGTATGATTACATGTTTAGTCCTGACCCAGAGATAGCGTTGTTTGGTGCAGAGCACTATCATATATGGAATGCTAATCGCTAAGAGACTGATCTTAGAACTCAGAAGATATTGTGTCTCAGTTCAAGGCGCAGAACTAACTAGTTTATTACATATGGAGAAAATCCGATACAGCATGATGGACAATCTTAACAAACGCAATATGGCTTGGATCGTCTTGCTCAACCTGGCGGAGACTCTAACATGCCCACAGTGGGTCACTCACCTTGAAAACTTGTTGGATTGTGATGCTCTAGTGATGCAACATTGTACTTCACTGCTCTTTGTGCACCCAGTTCTGTTTTTGGATTTTTTTTTTTTTTCTTTTATCATTTTCATATTTATGTGGATAAAACTTTAATAAAAATACTGTTGAAAAAAAAAACTTGCCAGAATAAAGATAATTTAAACTAAATAACTTTAAACTTTGAGCCTCGGTGGTTTTCTCTTTTCACTTTGGGATCTATAGAAACTATGATGCAAAGTATTTCATATTTTATGAAATTACATTTTATATTATTTTTAGTTTCTGTCTTTAACACAATATCTAAGTCAAGTCTCTAATCAACTACCAAGTCTCACTGCTGAGAATAAAGCTATTTTGGTCAATCATACAGATACAGATTTATTTGATCCTCATGGGTAAATTCATTGTCATCTATCAGCTCATGAAAAGAAAAGAAGAAAGCAAAGTAAAAAAAATAAAAAGTAAAAATAAAAGTAAAAAGTGAAGAAAAATGTAGTTGTAAGGTTAGTCTCCAGTCTATCTTCCATTGACTAAGCTGCTGTACAGTCTGATGGCAGTGGGGATGTAGGATCTTCTGTAACGTTCAGTCCTGCATCATAATGAGGTGAGTCATTCACTGCAGCCTCTTCTCTGATTGGCCAGAATGTGGTGAATAGGATGATCCGAATTGTCCTCAAAGCTTATTCCATGTGCATTTCTCCACCACAGTCCTCAGTGAGTCCAGCTTCTCTCCAAACACTGAAGAAGCATTCTCTACCAGTTTGTCCAGCTTGTCCAGCATACTCACCACAACCAACTGGTAAAACATGTGCAGCATCTTAGTACAGATGATAAAGGACCTGAGCCTCCTTAGGAAATATAGCAAACTCTGGCCCTTTTGATAAAGTGCATCTGTGTTCAGGGACCAGTCCATCTTGTTGTCCAGATGCACAGCAAGATATTTAATCATAAGATGATGTCTTTTTTTGAATGACTGCCTCAGCAGTATACAATAGTATCCTTGCTAGAGGCTCAACTAATTACATTTCTTTGTATTCATGGAGATATACACTGATTATATTATTCCAATCCAGCCAACAGGAATGTAGGTTTCACACACATTTACATTTCTGTAAAAAAATATCCGTATCAATATAAACCTACTGTATGTATGAAATCACACGCAAACACACAGCATGAAGTCTTTTTTATAGATTGTGTGTGTGTGAGTGTGTGCGTGCGTGCCATAATGTGGTGTATGCATGCAGCCTGCCAAGTCTCAGCAGTGGGAGCTCACTGCTGATCTAATCCAATTACAGGAGCATAAGCGATTTGTTAGACACTTCTCATAATGTTGCTGTTTCCCAATAAGTTGTGCATGTAATAACTGCAGTGATTTGGGGCATACATCTGACAGGTTTGGGGAATACGGCTACATATACCCAGGGCTCTCTGCTATGTGTGCCTGTGTGAGTGTGTTTGTATTTCCCACTTTGCACACAGAAAGTACACAGGCATCACAGGTATTCTGGCTGTTCCTGTCAGTGTAATGGTTCATTACATTTATAGTACAATCTATAGTCATGAACTGTTCTGCAATATTATTAAGTTCGGCACACACATTTACATTGTGTGTTTTTGTTGGGTTTTCTTCACCAAAGGCTTGTTTCACAGGGTACGATTAGTGAGTTAGCCAGCTTTCTTTGAGCTCTATCAAGATTTGTAATACTGTCATGCAAACCTATATGTCACAGATACTAGTACTAACTTATGGTGAAAATGTGTCATTATTCAACTATTGCCTAATTATCTTAAGGGGAACAATGAGTCATCATTTCCACAAGATCTTAAAAAAATGTGAGTGAATCAAACAAAGCAAAATCAATTTTAGTTCAGCTGGATCACTTTGTACATCATGATCATGATGACTGAATAAACAATGCCCTTGATTTATCAATTTATCAATTGTAGAAACCCCTGCAGATTCTGGAGTAGAAATCCTCTTACAACAGTGTTCATATGTGATTCATCAAATGGTCGATCCAAGCATATGAATGATCTGCGGTAAATGTGGTGACTGAAAACAATCCTCATTTAAGTATCACACCCTTATTTCTTCTGCTCCTATCCCTTGAGTTTACAACATGGAGATGCGTAGTGTATCAAAAAGAGAAACTTCTCTCACCTCGAAATAGAAAATATTTAATAACCAATAAAATTTAATAAAATAACCAATTCACCTGAAAAGTGATATTAAAGAAAGTCAATGAACTGCAGTAGGGGAAAAAATCATGTTTCCAAAAGACCACCAAAACAAGGTGCTGGAGGGGTGCATGGGATTTTGCCCAATCTGTTCACATGTCTTTTGTGAACTTGGAGAAGGAATTCCAAAGTGTCCACTCTGTTCAGTATGGGGAGTATGGAGTCCATGGTCCACTGCTACAAACTATTCAGTCCCTGTACGACTGGAGCCAAAGCTTGGTTTGCATTGCCAGCAGTAAGTCAGACTTGGTGAAGGTTGGACTCTGCCACAGCTGCCCTTTGTCACCGATTCTGTTCATAGTTTTTATGGACACAATTGATGACAACTGACGATTGACAGATGATGTGGTTCTGTTGGCATCATCAAGCTGTGACCTCCAGCTCGCGCTGTGGTGATTTGCAGGCGAGTGTGAAGCTGGGATCAGCACCTCCAAGTCTGAGGCCATGGTTCTCAGCTAGAGTAGAGTGGAGTGCCCCCTCCGGGTTGGGAATGAGTTACTACCCCAAGGGAAGGAGTTTAAGTATCTCAGGGTCTCCTTCATGAGTGAAGGGAGGATGGATCAATAGATCATCAGTTGGATCAGAGCAGCATTGGCAGTGATGCAGACATTGCACTGGTCAGTTGTGGTGAAGAGAGAGTTAAGCCAAAAGGCAAATCTCTCAATTTACCAGTCAATCTATGTCCCTACCCTCACCTATGGTCACAAGCTGTGAGTAGTGATCAAAAGAAGGACATCACAGATACAAGCAGCAGAAATGAGTTTCCTCCGCAGAGTGGTTGGGCTCTACCTTAGAGATAAGGTGAGATCATCCAGAATGAGCTCACCATAGAGAATATATGGATGCATATCAAGGCCAAACTGGTGGCACTGATGCAGCACACTGTAATAGGCTTTTAGACAGCTGGCCCAAATGGCTGCGTTTTCAGAGAAAAAACAAGGTAAAAGTAATCCCTTACTAAAACGTATTTGCACACAGACAATATAATATTGTGTAACATTATTGCTTATTTGACCTGTATTTGTTCAAATAAAATAGCAAGTATAAATAATATGGTACACCATGTGTGACTCATATTTTTGCCCAGGAGTGTTCTTTTGAGTCATTAACAAAGAAACATGTGAAATATGTGAAGACTCACCCATGCCAGTAAGTGCTTCAAAAGTTCCAGTCTTGACTGCCTGAAACCAGTCGTCTGGATTTGCAACTCTGATGGCACTAACAGTTAAAGAGAAGTTTTCAAGCTGGTCATGGATGCTCCTGTCCTAAGTGGTAAAGTTTGGTGTTGCGGTAAATAGTGTGCATGGTAATTATTGTTGAGGTTATAGTGAAATCACAGGAGCAGTGGGAGGGCGATAGCCTCTCCAGTGCTGATATACCTCACCACACAGGCACACAGGCGAGAAATTAAGAGTTGGTTGGTGCTGATAGCTCTTGCTAATGTTGCAGGCCAAGAGGTTACTGAAAACGTACATACCTTTGTGCCTTTGCACATGCTGTACATCCAGTAGATTCAATGTGTTGCACAAAGATTCAAGGAAATCCTGATGTGTCAAAGAGGAAAACATGCAGACACACCAGCTGGCTACCAGTAGCAGTGGAAGAGAACTGTAGGCCTATTAGTAGAGAGGGTGTCATCAGTGTAATGGTCAGTCATAGTGACACTCTGTCTCTGGCCCATTGACTTCTATGGTCAGATTCAATTTCAGCTAGTATGACAGGTTTGCTGTGCTATTAGCTGGCAGCTACATCTCACTGCTGAAGACTTCAGGGGTCTGGCCAAATTTTAAGGCCAATTGACTTTTAATATGAATCACGCTGGGATGCCAAGGACTCATCCCATCGCTGGAAATTAACACCCAGTAGCACAGATACTTCTACAAATGGGTACATGTCATGTACATGTACTCGCAAATACACACACACACACACACACACACACAATACAGACTGGCAAACCGTTATTAATGGCTTGAATGAGTACTGTGATTGTTTTCCCTGCAACGAGACAAGCATCATGTGGTGCAGCCTATGACACTTGTAGTTAGGTGCCCAGTAAAATCAGGTCTTTCTATTTATGGTTGTCAGCACTGCATACTGCTCAGCTCTTGCCTCTGGGTCTGCCCTTCTGCTCTTTTGTTTTTAGTGGCTTCCCTGCCAGTTCCTCATCATTGATAACTTTTTGTTCCCTGAGATTTAGTTTCCTCTTTCTGCTATCACACAACATAATCATAATACTATATTATTTAATCACTTACAAAAAGCAAACAAGGCATGAATTTGGTGGCATCCTAAGTAATAAATGGTGCACTTTACCAGCTGTCAAGTCTTTAAGTCTGACTTTATTGTCAAAAGGACTCCTGAAACAGATAATTCAAATATTTATTAGAACTATCGATTACTTAAAAACAACGACTAACTAATTATGTAATTAATCACCCAATTTTCTGTGATTAATCATTAATCAGCCTATATGTTAAAGTGCCAAACATATTTCAAAATTGTCCATGCCATTCAAATTAGATATCAGCTTAGAAGAAGAAGAAGACAGTCATTTTTATATTCACCATTCTATCTAAATGGCAATTCACAGTGTCACACAGTCACATGCGTTTCATGTTTACATTCCAGCTGAATTTCAAAAAGGTCCACAATAGTCCAACCAATATGAAAACAAGAACAGAAGAATCAGAGGTTCAATGCATCCACTATCTTTGCATCAACAGCATCTAAAATATAAGAACGTACCAAGATTCTAATCAATCTGACTTGAAATAGCTGAAAACATTTATTTTAAAAATAGTATAGGACAACTGAACCAACCAACAGCCAAACCTTGTCGGAATGTGTGGATGCATCTAAACAAGAAGTTTAGATGTGTCCACTATCCTTGCATAATAATCTGTTCATGCAGTTCCCACAATTACTAGCAACCTACAATTAGTAACACGTTTTTTTAGTTTCACAACCTTTAGTTTATTTCATTCACTGTAGGCGTTCCTGAGATATCACATTCATCAGAATGGACCAGAGTGAGGTCACACTTTGGCAACCAAAATCTTTTTGGTTCGTCCTTGAGTCCAAGTGAATGTTTGCACTGTTCCTGAAATATTGCATTGTAAATGTAATGGGGACCGACAGACAGTAGGACAAACCTCCTTATAGAGATGTACCATGGAGAGGCAACACAGTGTGCATGAATGCAGTGATCGACACATTGCACACAGCCCTATGGGCTCATATTGGTTTTTCATATTAAGATTATGAATGAATGATTTTTTTATCGTCGTCAATGGGGAAAATGCTTTTTGGGCAGCAGGTGACTTTTTTGCTGCAATACTAATACTAAGTGGCCACTTGGAGAATTAGTTACAGTTCTGAGTGGCAGTGCTGTATCCAGTTCTCTTACCACATCCATGATTCAGACCCAGATGCCTCTTGCTCCAGTAGGAGCACAAGGAGGAGGCAGAAGAACTTGATTTTTTTCACATATGTGTATTTTGGTAATTTCATTTTCTTCTCAGAAATAGGAATTAAAAAACAAAAAAATAGTGGTTATTTCATTTTCATTTTAAAATTCAAAATTTAAATACAAGCCAGTATTCTTTTACACAGTAAAGGGATGAGAAAGAAAAAAAAAACAAAATTCAGTAGAAAACTGAAACGAAAAAAGTTTTTTTTCAAAGAATGCAAGATCATCAAATATAAGATTCCCAGTGTGCCCGAGCTGCTTTAGCCCTGGCTAAAATATCTTTGGAACTATACCGGACATGGAAAAACAAGGCCTGTCATCCACAGAAATCTCTGTGCACTTATTACACTAAAGTGCAAGAGGATTTTCAGCGAGAAACATCAGGTAATTTTACATTGAAAATTGTTTAAGTTTAATCCACATTTGCAATTGGAGGTCGCTAAAGTTATAACCAAGGTATATATCTCCACTTGGCTGTATTGATTTGTGTGTATTTCTATCATCATGCGGAATTTCGTTGCCATTGTTTTTTGCCATTTTTTGCCGTTGCCATTGCGCTGGTTCGAGAAGAGAGAGAAATTGCCTACATTCCTGTGGTTTTCCACACTGGACCTAGCCAGCAGGTATCACCAGGTCCCTGTTGCCAAGGCAGATCGGCCTAAAACGGCATTCTGCACCTCATTCGGGCTCTTTGAATGGAACTGCATGCCCTTCGGATTGTGCAATGCCCCCAGCACCTTCCACAACCTTCACTGCTGGCTGCCTGTCTGATCACTTTCCTTGCCACAGCATTGCCGAATGTGCTAATTGAGCTGTTAGCGCACCTCGTCCCTCCCTCGGGTGACCGCCATAACCGGATGAATGGGGCCCTGTGATCGGCACTGCAGCTGAAAGGTGGAACTACTGCTGCTTTGCCTAACCCGGCTTCCACCTTGCCCCGTGCTACATGCTTTGCTTTGCTTAGCTTCGCCTTGCTCTGTGACATTAGCCAGCCACTCTTCATGTTGCTTGCTGCCTACCGTGCTGCACTAAGCCTAGCTTGGCTTATTTTTAGCTTGCTTATTTTAGCTTTTAGTTCTATTTGATTTTGTTTTGTTCAATTTCTGTTACTTTGGTTTTTGCTGATTGCTGTTTGGTTTAGTTTGTTTTGTTTGCTTTGTATAGTCTTGTTTACCAAGTTTTCCTTCTTTAGTGTTTTTCGTTTGCATGAGTTTGTGGTTATGGATTATTATTTGCATGATTTGTTTTGATTGTTAATTACCTTTGCCTGTCTTTGTGATTTAAATTTGACAAATATATTTTATTTGTTGTATGATCTTAAACAATTGAAAATAAATATATATATTTATATCACAGAGCCACATCTCGGTCTAGTGCGTCTCGTACCTGTGTTTCCTTACTTTGCGATTAGAGAAGGGAAAAGGTTCCTGGGGTGAAATTCCCCAGGTGGTGTTGTCGACTGTCCTCATTCTGTTGGATTGTGTAAACTCCTCCACCACTTCGCTACAATCTGGCATTGTCAGCAGGATCGACACACTGAGAAAAGACGTGGTTCTATAGGTCTATTTTTTTTCCCTCTTTCTTTCCCTTTTAGTTTTTTTTCTCTCCATTTGTTGTGTTAATTTTTGCTGTCAAGTTTATTGTATTAACAGTTCAGCTGTATATGTGGTTTTATATTTTATTTCAAGTCAAAGCAGCAGTGGGTTCCTTGTCGAGGATGTCCCTGATTGGACCAGTGTTCTCCTTCCACCCAACCCCCTCCACAATACGGTACGGTCCCTGTCCTAGTGGTTAAGTGTAGTTATGGAGGGTGATCTAGTTGAGGGATTTAATTGCACAACTGCAGTCAGAAAATGAGAGGCTGCAGCAGGAACAGGCTGTTGCTGCTGTTCCTGGCCCTAACCCCGGGCCCTCTACCTAGGCCGGGCCCCCACGGCCCCATCTATTGCTAGTGCCCCCTTAACGGAGAGACTTGTTTTTGTGCCCCGAGAGCAGAAGTGTCCCTTCTTCCCGGGAAGATTAGGTATAGTTCTAGCTGAATGGATTGAGGAAGTGCAGGCTTGCATGAGAGCACACCATTTGAATGTAACTAACCAGGCTTTTTTCTTGTTCGACCACTTTGAGGGAGAGTCACGTGAGGAAATCGAATTCCATCCCAGTGCCGTACGGGACAATCCAGTTCTATGGCTGTTCCGATTCCTATGTTGCATTGCAGGAGGCCTTCTTTTTCCAGTGGCAACAAGAAGGGGAGACCTTGCAAGAGTTTTCACTTGCTTTAATGAGCCTCATGGCCTCAGTAAAGCAGCATGCACCCAGTGGCATGCCCAATTCCAAAAATTTGTTGCACAACCAATTTGTCGAACATGTTTTAGACGGTGCCCTGCACCGCCAGTTAAAGCAGTTTGTGCACCAGCAGCCCACTGCTACATTGCTTGATGCTAGGAGCGAGGCAATCAGGGGGGAATGGGTGCTCCCTAATCTCTCCCCGACAGACATCGCAGTATGTTATCACTCTTTTTACATTTATCTGTGACTTTGTTGATATGCTGACGCCAGGTCAGCTTCTCATCTAACACAACTCCGTGAAATATCACCACCTTGACTTGCTCCAGAGTTTGCCTGTATAATTTCAGTGGTGCAGATTTGTGACATCTAGAGAAGCAGATGACTTGTGATTAAGCAGTTGACATTTTAAACCCCGAGCTGTTTGCCCAGTCTTCTACTTTCTTCATTGCAGCTTGCATTTTGCCCTGAAGGTATTCTCTATTACGTCCCCTGACCCAGAGAGCCCCGTCATCAGCATAAAGTGATTTACCTACGTTTTGTTCAATGTGCTCAAATCAGAGAGTGAGCTGAGGCCAGCAGGGCCTTATATAAGCCACACCTAACTGGGGGAGTGGTCAAGGGTGGACTCAGCATAGAGTTGAGTTTCCTACCACATGAAGAATAAATTACAACAGCCATTCATAAATTTTAAGACCATTTATTTTAGACCGTTATTTTACAAGAAAAGACATGCCTAATGACCTGGCCGGCAATCGGTGTCCCAAAAAAATGCCACAGTACCTGTTGCCTCATTCTTTTGAAGTAGTTACAGTGGCACTGAGGGGAGCTGAGGAAGTCTGCTGTGGAGTTGAACCCATTGTTGCCGGTATTCACATGAATAAAAAGCATTGGTCCATAGTATTTGAAGTTAATGAGGTGTCTTCATCTACTCCATGCAATTCATAATAACCTCTTGGGAAAATGTGAGATTATTAGTACATTAGTGATAGACTACAGGTGAGAAGTAGGGTAGGATATGGTGATAATAGTTTGGTAATTACATTGTATTATTTCATTATTACCTATGTATTACCAAAGTAATAAGCATCTAATAACTACTATAATGAAATTGAAATTCATCGTCCCATACGTTCCAAATGTGCTCATTTATTTGAGGGTAATACTGTAGAAATGATACTGTAGAATGATATCTTACTTGTTTATGCCTAGTTGCTGAAGCCCTGGCCTTCACCTCCATCGGCTGCAGTTTTATTCTGACCATCATTTGGTTTAATCACAGGCTAAAATGTGGATCAATAGCTTGTTTTTGTGGACTGTGCTTGCCTGGATTACGCTACTGTCACTCCATCCAGTAACTCCAATACTTCAATACACAGCAGCCGAACTTTTCCAGATTCCACCTCTCCGATCCACCACCAGCTCTACACCTCCACCTGGTTATTGTTCTTAATCCATGTTGGAAATACATTCACCGGGGTTCCCAATGAAGCTTCAACTTTGATGACACAAAAACCAATACGATCTCTCTGGTCATCCTTGCTCCACTCCAGAAAGTCCAGGCGAGCTGTTGACCACAGCGTGTTAGCTAATCTAGCCAGATTGGCTAGCACGAAACCTGACAACAATTGCTCCATTGGGTTGCTCAACATCCACTCACTCTCCAACAAATGTCCTCTTGTCTATGATCTTCTGAATGATCATAAATTAGATTTCCTTTTTTTTTTTTTTTTTTAAATTGCAAACATATAGCTGACAATATTTACATGTGACAGTGTGGTTAAAAATTAGAGAAAAGAAAAGGGGGAAAAAAAAGAGGGGAAAGATGACAAGACAACACAACCAGACAAGAAACAACAAAGCGTAGAGACAATTACAACATGCTAAAATATATGAATCAAAGTCAACCAAGAGTGCCAAAGAGGAAAAAAAAATAGAATACCGTGTGTGTGTGCGTGCGTGCGTGCAAGGATAGTGTCTAATTAAATTTAAGTACTGTAAAAGAAAACAGTGAATATGTGATACACAACCTACAGGCAAGTAAAGCAGAGACCTAAATGCAATAAAGGAAATAAATAAGATTAAATGATGGAGGGAGAGATGAGAAGAGAGAGAAAGAGAAAGAGAGAGGCAAAGTGTGGTAGAGTAACAACAAAAAAAGAAGAAAAAAAAAAAGGAGGCAGCTCGTTGTTCCATTGAGATGTAGTCAAGGAGTAGATTTTTCCAAATGTTGAGTGAATTCGTTGTTTTCCAGTTCATGGTAATTGTTTTCTTAGCAATGATTAGGGCTATATACAGTACTGTTCTGGATGGCCTGTTGGGGACAGTGGGATGTGCCAGTCTGGGCGGAGAGATTATCAATAACCTTGTGCCAGGTGCCGAGTGCACTCCTAAGAGGCATGCAAATAGGTGTCTGTGGTGTTCTGTGTACAATGTGAACAGGTCTGTGAATTTGTGAAGCCGATTTTAACCATTTTTCCATCCGTGTAATGTACTCTGTGCATTACTTTATATTGTGTGAGTTGTATATTTGTGTTAGAAGTTATGGCGAATATGTTTCTGCAAATTTGAGTCCAAAAGTCAGTATCTGGGGTCAGTTGTAAGTCTTGTCCCCATTTTTGAGATGGGATGGATATTGTTATATTAGATGTGGAAATGATTTTATAGATTTAGGAAAGCATTTTTTTTATTTTTTATGATGTTTATGATTTCCGATGCCAGTAGGGGCAGTTCTGAGTTGAATGATTTAATATTGATCTCAGTTTGAATGGAAGATTTAAGCTGATGGTATTGCAAAAAAAAGATGTTCCCCAATACCATACTTTTGGACCAGGTATGAGAATGAAAGTAGTGTGTTGTCATGAAAAATGTGGTCAAGATGTGTAATACCTTATCTATCCATGATGAAAACTGTATAGGTTTCTTGTTTATTAGAAAGCCCGGGTTATTCAATATGGGCGAGAGCTTGTTAGGTAAAACTGTAGAGTTAGTAAGGTGAAAAAGGTCCCACCAGGCTGTCAGAGTTGTCGCTATGATGAGGTTTTTGAAGCAGGGATGTCATATAATAGAGCAAGTTATGAATGGTAGATCGGAAATGTTTATTTTTTTACATAAAGTCTGCTCTGTGTCTATCCAGGAGTCATTAGATTTTGTGTGGTTTAGTCCATCTGTGAATCTACTGAAGTTGATAACTGATGAAGTAATTGAGAAAGTTTTGTGCTTCGAGGCCTCCAGTAGTTTTGGATTTCTGCAAGGTGACTAGCTTTATTCTGGGAGTTTTATTTTTCCAGTAGAACTTTGAGACAATTGAGTTGAGAGATCTGAACCAAGTGGACGAAGGTTTGTATAATTAATCATGGGTAGAATATTCATTTTTACTGTTATATTAGCAATGAGAGATGTTGGTAAATTCATCCAGTGTTGGAGTTTGTCTTTTATGGTTATGAGAAGTGGTTTGAAATTAAGGAAAAATAACTCTGACAGCCTGGGAGAGATATTAATTCCTAAATATCTGATGTTACATGCAGAGAGAGGTTGGGGGCTAAGGCTGCCACATCCAAGCTGATAGGGTTAAGTGGGAGAATGGTGGATTTGGACCAGTTGATGTGGGGGCTATTAAATTCCAGAAATGTTTGTAGAAATCTGTGGGAAAGCCATCAGGGCCAGGTGATTTATTGTTTGGCATTAGTTTGAGAGCATTATGAAGTTCCATTATTGTTATTGGTTTGTCCAGCTCAGTTGTCTGTTCGTGGGTGAGTTGTGGCATGTCAATATTGTTCAAAAATGTATGTCTTCCTGGTTAGAATTGTTGCCTGGTGAGTATAAGTTTGCATAAAATTTTTGAAAGATTGTATTTATTTCTTCAGGTGCTTGAATGAGCTTCCCCTCAATTGAGGATATTGTTGTTCTGTCTTTGTTTTGTTTTATTTGGTTAGCCAGGTATTTTCACGATTTATTGCTATATTGAAAGTGCTCCAATCTGAACATTTGTAAAAGGAATTTTGTTCTTTTATTTGTATATTCAGTAAGTTGTAATTTATAATTCTGTGGTTCATTTTGGATTTGGTCTGTGGGATCATTCGCATATGTGGTTTCTAGTTCCAATTTTTTTGTTCGAGGAGTTTTCCCTGCTCATTTTCTTTATTTTTCTTGTATGTGGTGTACGATATCATTTTTCCCCTTAACACTGCTTTCCCTGTTTCCCAAATGAGTGATGATGCTATTTCTGGTGTATCATTTATTGCAAGGAAGGATGGCCACTCTCTTTCAATGTATGTAGTAAAGTTAGGATCATCCAGTAATGAGGTATTGAATCTTATCTTTTTGGGTTTTTTTTGTTTTTTTGTTGTTTTTTTTTTTTTGGGGGGGGGGGTTCATAGACCAGCTGAGGAGTACAGGAGTGTGATTGCTAATGATGATGGGACACATTTCTACGTTGGAAATTTTGGAGATGTTTGAATTGCTGGTTGAAAAGAAATCAATACGGGAGTGGGAGTTATGGACGGTGAGAAAAAAGAAAATTCTTTAGTAGCTGGGTGCTTTAACCTCCAACCATTGCCAAGACCGAAATCATCCATTAACTGTTTTATTGTTTCTGTGGATTGAGAATTATGTGTACTTTTATTAGACGGGTCAAACCTTGAGTTAAGTACAGTGTTAAAATCTCCAACAGTTATGATTGGACCGTTGGACACATTAGAGAGTGAAGGGAAGAAGGTGTGAAAAAAGGCTGGGTCATCATTGTTTGGTCCATAAATAGATGCAATAGTTACTGTATTATCTTGTGTTGTGATATTTATGATGATACATCTTCCTTGAGGATCAGTGATGGTGGGTATGGGTAAAAGTACTTTTGTGTATTAAAATGGCAACCCCTCTTTGTCTAGAGTTGAAATGGGAAGAAATGGTTGTAATGTAGAGATTTAAGTTTGTGAATGTCTGTCTCTGGTGTGTGTGTGTGTGTGTGTGTGTGTGTGTTTCTTGTAATAGACAGATATCAACTTCTGTTTTATTTAGGTAGTTGATAATATTTTGAGTCCATAGTTTGTGCCTTTCAGATGTTTGCCGTGGCGTTGTACCAGTTGTTTTTGTTTGTGTTCGAATGTTTGAATTTTGCCACGATGGGATGGAGTCTGTGGTTTGCTGTGTTCTTTTGTCCAATACGGTGTACTCGAAGAAATGTAATGTCCTTAACAAAGTCTGAGGGAATTTGGAGTTGTGGGGTCATGAAGTCTCTGATCAGCTGTTCAGGATTTATGTCATCTTTTTGTTCAGTGATTCCAGAGAAAACGAGATTGTCTCTCATGCTGCAGGACTGTAAGTCGAGTATGTGTTCTTTCATTGTTTTATTTTCTTTTTCAATGGAGCTAAGTTGTGTTGTCAGAAAAGTGAAGGTGATCTCCCGCTGTTGTACTCTAATGAATATGTGGATCATGGATGTATCCGTGCTTTGGATGTACTGTCATATCATCTGTATGAATGAGGATTTTAAATAAATAAAATACTGTAAGTAAATTCACAGTTTCCTAATCAACGATAACCACCAGACATCCCCCCCCCCATGTCAAGCAGCACAGAGCAGATGAGACAGGTAGGAATTGAGATACATGAAAGGCATAAAGGGTCCAGTCAATTGTCAAAATAAAACATCCCATCCCGAGTTCTGATGGTTTAAAATCACTCTCTCCTTAAATGTATTAACTTTGTCGGTAAGCAATTAAAACAGACAAAATATAACCATATAACTATGTGACCTACTTAAGCTATATGGAAGAAATACAAAAATCAAGTAAAAATGACCAAATCAAGAGATCAGACAGACTTGACATGCCGCTTCTATAACGCTCCCGGTGAGGCACGAAGCCCTGCAGTGGATGGAACTACACCACGATGGAGCCGTAACACTGTGCAGCTGCTACTGATGGAATCTATAGGTAAGGTTTGTTCATTGCTCCATGTCAACAGTAGCCAGTGCCAAAGGAATTATGTTTTTCAGATTGTCTGTACACATATGTGTACCTACATCCATCTGATTCTTGTGAATGCGATTATCTCATGAATAGCTTGATGGATTTTCTTCAAGAATGGCACAAATGTTCACTTGGACTCAAGGATGAACTGATTAGAATTTGCGAGTAAAAGGTCACTGTGACTTCATGTCTGTCCATTTTTGTGAAGGCATTATCTCAAGAATGCCTTGAGGAAATTTCTTCAAATTTGGCACAAACGTTTATTTAAACTCTTAAGTTGAACTGATTACAAAGATCAAGGTCGCTGTGACCTCACAAAACACGTATTTGGCCATAACTCAAGAATTCATATGGCAATTATGGAGAAAAAAAAATCCACATAAATGTGTAACAGCATAGCCTTTTCCATGTGAATG
>JAPQRN010000008.1:21351027-21361847 GCA_037367275.1 Coranthus polyacanthus | reverse complement strand
GGGTGTGTGTTTTGTGTGTGTGTGTGTGTGTGTGTGTGTGTGTGTGTGTGTGTGTGTGTGTGTGTGTGTGTGTGTACACGATCGACCATAACATCGTGACCACTGACAGGTGAAGTGGTAATGATGCTGATTATCTGGGTGGGATATATTTCCGATATACTTCCGATATACTCCCGAGGTAACAAGATAATATTATTACCACTTCACCACTTTGTCACTGGTAAGCATGGCCTAACCCTAAGTTAACACTTAGACTGTTTAATATGATAGAAGTTCCCCCACAGTCATAAAAATGGTGTAAAATGGATTTTACATAAAACTAATAAAATGTTTACATTTTTGCTTAGCGTATGTTTCTAATAATTCTTCTAATGATTAATTGATTTTTTAAATTATTTGAATGTCAATATTTTGTATCATTTGAAAGCCTCTCTGTAAGAATAGTAGATGTGGTATTGTGATATTGTGATATTTTGGAATATAAGATAGATATTATGAATAAGACATTTCATAGTTTATTTCCATACGCTTTGACATGGAGGTTATGTGTCATTACAGTACATTTGTGTTTAGTCCAAATACAAAGTGGAGATTTATTAGAAAGCAGCAGAACTAATGTCATGAAAATATATCTGCATACTGCATTTCATTTCTCATTTTAAATTATTCATGTTGATGTATAACCTTTGACAACCAACAGTATGCAGTCTATTTATGATTATGATAATATGAAATAAGCTATGTGTGTTTCTGATAACAAATCTTGAAGGACAAGTGTCAGTATTTGTTACTAAAAAATAATTTACACGCTCAATATTCAAAGTGAAGAGAAATTATTCACCCTGTGCCATCTATGAGTCATGGTGTTTTTATAGGATTTTTTAATGATTAGTATTACATTTCTGGAGAGTAGGAGATTACCAAATAACTGCTTAGACTGTATATTTTTCTATACTGTACATCTGAGTTCTCATGGTGAAGAAGGTTTGCTGAGTGTTTTGTCAGTGATGTAAACTCTAATAACTTGTAGCATTTTCAGTTAATGGGTGTCAAGCAGCCACTCTCAAGTAGTGCTATGTCTATCATGAAACAGCAGCAACATAAATAATCTCATTGGTTTATTTGAACAGTAGTAGGTGAAGGTAATGGTGAGCTCTTTGATAGGTGCACATCCTCAATCCTGTTTGTCGTTCAGTCACAACAACACTTTGGAAAAGGTTAGGAAAAGATAGTGGTTTTGTTTAAATGTTGTTAAATGTTCATAATGCTATCATAATGTTGTGTTTCCCAACCTTTGTTTTCTGGGGACCCACTTTTTAAAAATGACATACCCTCACAACAGGCCTCATGTGCAAAAGACAGGATTTGTGCATAAATTAATATTTCTGACCATGTCAACTATTTCCTTCAATATGTAAACCAGACATTTAGAAGAGATTTGAAACATTTGATAAATCACTTCATTTAAGTTTGTGTTATGTATAAAAAACATATACTTTCTAAATAAGGGCACATAAATGCATTTAGACTTCCTCTCATGAGTAAAACAATAGACACATTTTAAATACTTATTGTGTATTTAGGTGTATTTAACATGCTCTTCTTTTTTCCTCTCATCATTAAAACAAAGAACTATACTACACTATCAGAATAATACAAACATTAAAAAATAAGTAAACTTTAATTATTGTAACCATGCCTTAAACAAGGCACCAAAAGTGCTAATACATGTTCTGCTTTGCACAACATTTCATTGAGAAACTACAATCATGTTTTGCAATCACTGGGAAAACACTTCTTTTCAAAATGCAAAACATAAAATAGCAACAAACACCTGATCTTACACGAATTGAACAGCAGTCAGTCTGAGCCTTAGCAGTACACAGAGCTCAGGTCAGCTCTTTGTGAGAACTTGGAAATAGAGAAGAGGTGAGATCAAGAGGTAAAATATCAGGATGCTCTGTCTTTGTTGTGAAAACCTTCAATGGAAAAATGGTATATATGTATTTTTATGAAGCCTTCATATTTTGAAATGTAGATGTACTGTACTACAACAATCTTTCACAGAAACCTATATGAGAAAATTAAAAACGGTATGCAAAGTACTACAGACAGCAGTGGTTTATATAAAGTACATCATTGTGTTGTTGTTGTGTTGATTGCAGACTGAGTTTCACTCTGACATAGATATCAGATGTTTAGATCAAAGTGTTGTGTTTTATTTGGCTTGTGTGTAGAGTTGTCACACAGTAAGCAAAATTTTTTCGAAAGTTTTGCCAAATCAGCAAAAACTGTAATTGCAGATATTTTACAGTGTCAAACAGTATTCAACCAAATAGTTAACAGTCTATTAATTAAATACTGCAGGACTATTCTGCATCAAATCTTAACAGGCACATTATAAGCATGTGGTGTAAAGGTGTACTATAGACAGAAATCATAAAAAATGACAAATAAGAAGAAATTCTGCAAATATAGTTGCCGATGCTGTGGGATGCGACCTGGTCTTTGGAAATGGATGATATAGAACACAATCAGATATAGTGGTGGAAAGAATGTGAAATATGTTGTAAGTTGCTGTAACTTTAGGTACATATATATGCTTGACATCAACATTTTGAGACTTGTTAAATATGTTAATGACTAACATTTCTTTATTAAATTGGTAGGAAAAAAATCCACTCAGCAGAGCCTTTTCAAAGAATATACTCCATAAGTACAACAGAGTCATGTCATACTCATCAAAACTCTGAACACAAAGTACTCTAAGAAACTTAAGAGCAGCGAGTAGAAGAAGACATTATTGTTGAAATATTCAACAGTTAAACATGGACATAGTAAATTAGAATGAACCCATTAGTGAACAGGGACAACAGAAGAGATTTGGATAAAAGGTAGAAATTCTCTCTCACTCTCTCACTCTGCAATAATGATATTGCTATTTGAGAATCAACAGTATACATAAAATATAGTTCCTAATAATATTGAAGCATCATTAAGTGTGAGATCAGATGATGATTGGATGTATGGAGGATGTTGAGACTCATCAGTTATCATGATAGTTTAATGCCAATTTAAAGCACATAACCTACAGACTACAATTTAAATCTGGTGATAAAATGTCTTAAGGATCAAGTGGCACATTAAATAATGTATTCAAATGCACCAATACAACCTCTGAAAGTATTTGCTTACAAATTACAATTAATTTTTTTCTGCCCATCAAAATGTATATTACAAAATACAATTTTTGAAATACATTTAATTAAAATACTGTCCGTCTCTGGCCATACCAAAGAACCATATAAACCATGAACAAATGTGGTGAAAATAAAATATTTTTTAAGAAGTTGTGAAGTATCTAATGGTGTAAGGATGTGCTGCCTCAGTTTTTTTACCATCCACTCCACCAACAGCAGTTGGAATGTATACTGCATGCTCTTCAGCTAGAAGAGCTGTTTGGATCACTTGCATGAAATACTGTGCTGTAAACTGAACTCAAACTGTAGTCTGAATTACTCTGCTTTAATCCAAACCATCCAGTCTGACTCAGAAAGTGTATTTACTCACACTGTGTACCTTGTAACCATGGATATACGTATGGTGTAGAAGAGATATGGCGGGACTGGGAGGTGGTTGTATGTGTTGAGGAGGGAGAATGCTGAAAACAGAAGAACAGAACAACGGATAAGGGTTTTGCTCACATGTGTAAATGCGTCTCTGTGGTCGAAACTTGATGTCTGTCTGTGTGTGTGTGTGTGTGTGTGCATATGCAGTGATACCTGTGCTCTGTCTCAATCTGTCAGCCACTCTGACAGTGAAATCTATCTTGCAGTGGGCAGGATAGGGGAAACCTGAAAGAGGACAGTAATTAAACCTCTTGGTGGATGGTGTGTGTCTGTGTCTGTGTGTGTGTGTGTGTGTGTGTGTGTGTGTGTGTGCATGCATGTGTGTGCAAATGCATTCTGCAATGTGTTGTATGCAGGTGAACGTGTTCATCATGTGTTCTGCACGTCTGCATAGATTAGTGGACTATGTATGTGTGCATTGATGAATTTCTGCATTGATGACTGTATGTCTTTGTGTATATATGCAGTTCTTTATCTATGTTCTTTCTCATGCGTGTGTGTTTGTGTGTGTGTATACATCATTGTGTATATACATCAACTGTATATACAGATGAATGTCTGAGTAAGTGTCCATGCAGGCAAGTGTGGGTGACACTTTTATTGCCAGCAGATGGATGCAATATCTTGTCTACAGGACCAGACTTATCTGACAAAATGGCGCCTTAATTTCCTTCAGGGAGCAGTGACTCTCCACATCAGCGCTTTACTCAATCACCCAGTGGCTCAAGCGACAGGCCAAAAGCCATGCTTCACATTTTCATTAGCCTAATGTATATTTACAGCTGTAAACCCCAAGCAGCCTTTACGTTATTGCCCACAAATCCCATTTTATCCCATATGACTATAATGAAGTCAGAAGCGTGTTAAGTTGAGTGGAATCGCAGTTTGCTTTAAGCCTTGTCAAGAAGCTGAATGGTGGAATTTGTTTACGTTTCATTAAAGATTAAGACAAGTCGCTTGTGGCTCCAGATGGAGGGTCATAGTACAGACTTAAAACAAATATGTGCAACAAGTAAAATCATAAATTGGAATTCAGGGCTTGTCGGAAATCATTCTAGGATATTTTGAATCAAAACTGCTCAGAATTCAAGCTCAAGCTAGGATTTTTCACCAAACTGTTAAATAAGTGAACATTTCTTGTGTTTGTGTTTGGACAACAATATTCTCAATAAGTTTTCATAAATGAAATTGAAATTGAAATGAATCATCAAAACCCTGTCATTTACTTTTCCATAATTTTGGAACATTAAGATATCTCATTACTATCTTCTACCTGAATTGCATATTATTGTTCTTTATTAGTTCTGTTTTTTTTATTAGGATTGTTAGAGTGGAACTGTTTTATGAATGGCAGCAGATGCTGTATTTAGACTGTTGTAAATATTAAAAGAAGAAGAAAAAGTGAAAAAGTTTCCATAAGTTTTTAAGGATAGACCATCATGTCTACCCTCACCAAATGTAAATACTGTTGTGTGTGTGTTGGTTATTTTAATAGTTCATCTAACCTGGCTAGATGAAAATGAAGATCCACAGGATTTCAGATGCTGGATGCTACTGACCCTGGGAGGCAAATAGGTGTCCCACTTTGTGTGGAACTGGACAGCATTTTTATCCCTTGTCCCCATGTCCCACATATTCCAATGATGTCTTACATTATAATGTTGAAGGGAATACAGGATACTAGTCAGATTTCCATCCAAATGTTTCATAAACAACGTACTTTTCCAAAAATCTGGAAAATAAAACATGAATTAGTGTGTGTTTCCATCCACTACTGTTGTTCATAGAGATCAGCAGTCAGTGCCTATTAGTGGTGTCATATTTTAACTGTCCATTTGAGTGTATAGGCCAGGGATAAGACTTAAACAATCATTAATAGTTATCAAGCTCCTGTACTTCAATGTTTGGTTCACCATTAACTTAATAAGATAGAAAATAAATCAACTTATTTTGACATAATTATTAACAATAATAATACACATACTGAATTTCCCACAGGAATTAATAAAGTGAATCTGAACCTGAATAAGGTCAGTTTAGGTGGATTTTCACACTGTTCTAGCTGGATGCAGTATTTCATACAATAACATACTACCTGAGCTACTGTAGCATCCTTTTTTATGCTTTATGTATTTACTTAGTATGGGAGTTGGGAAAGTTACATTAAAATAAAATAGGTTACATAACTGAAAGTTTACTGTAGTTCAATAATGATACGGAACCTGGTCCACTCACGTCTTTCTCTTTCTGGTCCAGCCTCTCCTCTGTCTTCCTGCTTCCCACTGCATCCAATCACTGCTTGCATTCAGACCTTCTATTACATGTCATTTTATTCAAAAGTGGAATTCTCCCTAATTGTCACTCTTGAACATCTTGCAGGCACCCGCTGCCACCCCAACTTCACCTACCATTAGGGAACTCCACACTCCTCGCCAAGGCAGGCTCATACCCCTTCCTCCTCCTCTGCTTGGACCTGCTTCAGCACCAATCATGCCGTCCTCTGAGTCTGCACCAAAACTTTTCCTTTAATAAATAAATCATAACAATTCATTTTCATGTAAACTAAACTAATCTCTTGTGAGTGTTTTGTTTAAGTTAGAAAAGACTGTCAATCCACTTAAGTCTGACATCATGATGCTGTAAAACTAATTTCCACGTCCAAACAGTCATCAACAGCAAAGCCTTATGCTTGTTTTCTATAATTTCTTTCTTTAGTGAGGTACCAGTTAGGGTTAACAAGGGGTTCAATACATTTATTTAACTCAAATCGAGTGATTAGTTTCATTTTCCACTGTCAGTGTTTTGCCTGCAGTAGATCACGGTCTAGTACACAGAAGAATTACAACTGAATAAAATGATGTAAATAATCTGAATATAGTGAACAATTAGGGCTGGGCAATCTGGCAAAAAGATCACATGACAATCTTTTGAGGTAGAATCACAATCCATGATCTGAATCATGATTTTCTCACTTCTTATATAGTGAAGACGCACTACAAGTTTTCCTCTAGTTTACTCTGGTTACAGAAGGCTTAGGCTGTGTGTGATAGCTTTTTGTTGTTGTTATCTGACTAAAAACTTTGCATTTGGACTGACTATTACTGGACTGATTATTACATTATTGACAATAACTATAAGTCCACATTTTCCTGTACATACATCTGTTACAACTGTGGTGTTTCTATTCATTACATAGACTGTTGTCTAGTTTTTCCTGCCAGTTCCTGAGTTTTATGATGACTCAAAAGCATTTTTACACTCTTGACATACCGGCAACTCTAAAGCTTCTGTGTGAATCCGGCTCACTGCACGTCTGAGTTCAGGAGGCCAACAGCTCATACGGTAATTCTTCCTAATTTTTTCTTCAGTAGCGGCAAAACAACACGTTACACAAACGAGTTAACGCGGACTAAAACCAAACACTTGAATGCAGACCAGTGCTAAAGTACCACTATAAATGGGCAGAAAAAAACTCACTAGCCTAGTGACTGAGGTTAGTGCAATGCTCTCTGTAAAATACCATAATTACCCTAATAAATGGGCCATTTACAACCAAAGTTAGCTGAGTTTTGAAAGTTTTGACAGCATTGTTTTTTTTTATGACACGATATGTACAATCCCTCTGAAAAGTAGATCATCAATTTTTTTAGTTGATCCTAATTTTCTAAAGTACCATTTAAGTTCATCGCTTCACTTCATGCTCAGCTGTGCCTGTCTAAATTCAATTCAGTTCAGTTCACTTTTATTTATGTAGCAAATAACAAGTAACACAATTACCCTCTGGTGGCTGGCTGCAGTATATGTCATAAATCCCACTCCCTTCATGTTATTCTACGAGACTTCAGCCAAACTAAAAATTCCAAATACACACATGAAAGATAATTTTAGACTTTTTGGGGTAGATTTCATCAGGTAGATCTGTGTTCAAATCATCATCAAGTTATAAAATGTGAAAAAAATGGGTGATTGAGCTGTAATGACCAATCACAGTCCCAGATCCATCAGACCCATGGCTGGGAACCAATCAGGTGACTTCGCTGCATCTCTTGCTTTTTTGCTTTTATTCTGGGATTTTGATTTTTTGAGTGGAAGGAAATGGCACTGTAACATCCATCTTTATATACACTCTATGGTTTAGAGCTGGAGTTTATGGTTTAGATCTGCTACTGGTGTATTGGGATGGGTCAAATGCAGAGACTTAAATGGAATATAGCCAGTATGTGTATATATTATGTTTTTTTCTGATTTGATATGTAAAACTTCCTGAAATGCCTAAGCAGAACAAGCATATTTTTGAAATCATTTCTAGCTATTTCATTGAACCATGCTAAAATATAACAACATTAGATATGACCTAATTTAGTCTAATTTAGCCAGCACATCCTAATTTACTAGTCTCATTAGAGTAAACCATTGAGTGTTATGTAGGAAATCATTTATAAGTGAAGAGTTCAAGTATTTTAGACTGACATGTTTCATTGTAAAATATTGTATCCTTTGACGCACTGATTATTTTTTAAACTTTTTTTGAAAAAGTATCTCTACATAAATGCTTAAAATGTGGTAAGCTACCAGATATTAGCCAAGATAATGTGTTTCTGATCCTGGTTGAAATTGCTTTGAATGACATAAGGTCCACGCTAATATGGATATTTTAAAAAAAACATAAACATAAACATTTTCCTCAACATTTGGGCCTGTTATCCACATGCAAGCAGCGTTTTAGGTCAATAAAATTGAGATTTTTTAAACAATTTTAAAAACTCTTCTTTATATGTATTTGTGTGGACGTGAAGAACAGAGAGCTTGGGAAGCAATTCAAGCTGTTGCATTGTGTAATGAGCATGTACCTGAAACAATGATGGCAGATATATAGCCTACTGGATTCTTTATATTTGGTTGCCAATTACAATGGGATAGTTTGGATTTTTTGAAGTGTGGCTGTATGAGGTATTTATGTACTCATACTTACTGTATGAGGTATATAAGCCTACTTGCAGTAGTTCACGATCAGCCCCATTTTGGACACACACAGGAGTACTGTTGTTGCTTCTCCAAAATGGGGCAGTGCTGCAATATTCTGCAATTAACATAGATCATACAACTCTACTGAACTAAAACCTTTAAGTTAACTTAAGTTTACAACTTAAATTCACATTGCTGTTCAACTTCAACAACAGGCAAAAGCCTCTGTGTCTGCTGCACCCAATGATCCACAGCATTAATTGGTTTAAAGTCTGTCAGAAACAATGTAGCTTTTGCATTTTAGTCATTCTTGCTCAAAATATGTTGAGATATTTTGTAAAACAAAGGTTGTGTGTATGGATTCTTTTGCAGTAAAAATATCTATGGACCAGGCCTAAATGTGGCATTAGAATCAGCTCTGGATAAAATTTGTAGTGCAGACAAAATCTGCTGTAATCACTTGTTTGTCCTGACTGAGATGGGAAGAGCAGACCATACACACATACCTCATTCTCCTTCTATATCTTTCCTCCACCTGGTTGATCAGCTGTGTGTGTGTGTGTGGTTGTGTGTGTGTGGGTGTGCATGGCCACAGCCAGCTTTGAGAGGGTAATCCATCTCCATCACTTAAATGATTATGCCCATTAATCTGCTGTAAACTAATAAAGTAAACACCATCCCCTCTGCCGCCTCTGCTCTGGATGGAGGTTCATTAAGTCTTTAGTACATTAATACGTCTTCATGTCCCCTTACCAATCCTATCACCTGGTGCTTGGGTCCCCCAGGGGCCCTGCTGGAGATTCATTCTCTTTCTCTCTGTTACTCTACTACGGGAGAGGGGACTGAAGATACTGCTGTGTGTGCGTGTGTGGGGCCATGTATTTCTTAGTTTATAAAGACACAAGTCTGTTTCCACAATCACTCATAAATGTTAAGAGTAAATGTTATGAGTTGTCTTAAGGTTGGGGTAAGGGTTAGGTTTAGGCTTAGGTTTAGGCATGTTGTGGTTAGGGTAAGTTAGGGCAAGAAATGAGTGTGACACAATCTCATGTCCCCTAAGCACGTGGAAACACAATGTGTGTGTGTTTGTCACTGCGTTGATGCGATGAGCTCAGTGGATTTAATTTTGTGGTGCGGGACTCAGATGGCCCCGGCAGTCGCCACGGTAATTTGCCTGATCAGGTTAGAGAACCGTTGCCGTTGGTGATCAATCATCCAGGTTGTCACAGCGACTGGGGGCCCAGTCGGCATGTAGCTGCTTGTAATTGGTGTTAGATTGATGTGGCCATGTTTGTCTTTCATGTCGAACAAAAGTTTGGTCAATTAAAGGTTGGTAAAATTACAACATTCTCTACACACCTACAGACACACACAGATGCACCAAGCTCGTGTGTGTGTGTGTGTGTGTGTGCTGTATTTACAAAGAACACACCTAGGCCATTGGTGTGTGTGTTTGGCCATGCAGTCTCTGGGTGGGAGGATGACAATGATACAAGAACCGCAGGCTGCAAGAGATGGTGACAAGGAATAAGAGGAGTGTTTGTTCATCAATGCGTGTGTGTGTGAGACAGAGAGAGAATGAGCAATGGAAGAGTCAGGTTGAAGAGGGTCTGGTCTATTTTAAACTGACACTGTTTATGTTGTTGAGTGATGCCGTGCTGCCTCTACTTATTACTAACTTAAACATATCATAATTCTTTGTTACACACAAGTGGGACTATGCAGGGTTTATGGGAGTGTATGATTCACACAGTTAAAAAGCACACTGTTGCCTAATTACAGTTTGCAATATAATACAGTTATTATCTGACCTTGACCCTAAGATGAATTTTCTCAGATATTTTAAGTCAGCTTGAATTAAAACTTGTTGGTAGTTTGTTAGTTTTCATTGTTTACCAATGTCTGTACACACAACACCTGTCCATCCTGGAAGAGGGATCCCTCCTCTGTGTCCCTTCCTGAGGTTTCTACCATTTTTCCTGGATGGATTTTTTGGGCAGTTTTTCCTCACTTGAACTGAGAGTCTAAGGACAGAGGGTGTTGTATATTGTACAGACTATAAAGTCCTTTGAGGCAAATCCTTGATTTGTGATAACTTTGTGAAAATTGAATTGAATTGAATTAGATGCTGCATACATTCAATTCCAGGGTACATAGGAATTATATATGCGTATATATACACATACATATATGGTTCTGTATATACTGTATATACGTATATATATA
>JAPQRN010000008.1:21337583-21348879 GCA_037367275.1 Coranthus polyacanthus | reverse complement strand
TGTAGGCTGCTGGAGGGTGGGCCCACGTCGCAGGTTCGGGCTGAGCCCGGCCAGGCCCCGTGGGTGAAGGCCCGGCCACCAGGCTTGCAAGCCCCAGCCCTGGGCCTGGCTCCAGGGTGGGGCCCCGGCAGTGCCATGCCAGGCATGGTCCTTGCTTTATTTTTCATCCATATGGGGTCATGAACTGCTTTTGGTCTGACCCGTCACCAAGGACCTGTTTACCTTGGGAGACCCTACCAACATAGCTCCCAGGATCATTCGGGCACTCAAACTCCCCCACCACGATAAGGTAGCAGTTCAAGGGGGAGGAACTGCTACCTGGGCTATATGAATAAAATTGATTTGAATTGAACTCAGCAGGCGAGCAAGCTGTCATTTTAAAATGTTATTCAAAGCCCAATACAGCAGACATCAAAGCCTCCTATTTGTCCTAAAATCGTATTCATTCATTGGAGGAATCACATTTTGGAGCCAGCACCCAGTGGCCATCAGCAGTACTACACTTCAAGATACTTCCACTTTGGCTTCATTTTGGAGCCAAGGTCCTTGCCCCAACACATTACACAAACTCTGCAAGTTAATGCAGACTAAATCTGAACACTTAATAGTGGAGAGACACTAAAGTATTACTGCAAATGGACTGAAAAAAACTCACTAGCCCAGCAACTGGCGCTTTCTTAATTTCATCCTTTTGTTTCTTTGTTTCTATTTACAGGTAGATAAGAACAAGTGCAGTGGTAAGAGCACATAGCTACATGATTTTCTTAGAACAAGTATATGGTACAAGAAATTCTCTGATTTGCCTTGTATTATTTGCTGAATAGCATTATTAATTAATCAGTGTTTCTTTCAAGGTTTTTAATTTTTACTTTTTACTTCCTTCATTTTCATTTTCCTTTTTTTCATTTTCTCATCCTCATGCCAAAAAAACAGAAACAGGATGGAATACTATTTATGTTGTATAACTTGTGCACAACCTATAACAAATAAAAACTTATGCCCAGCAGTCCAAACTTGGCAGCCTCAACATAACTGTCATTATGAGCTCTCAGTCTGCCAGCACTGTTCATAGTTGGGTCTGTGATAACAAATGAGAGCAACATGTGTCATTACAGCTAGAAGCCATAGACACAACAACAGAGCTGTGATACTACAGTCCATCAATAAAACCAATGAGAAACGTCCTGTTTTAGACCAAACACAATCTATCACACACCATCTAGAATCTAGTAATTTCAACAAGCTCCACAAAGGATGGACAGAACACAAGTATGTGGCCAAGTGTTTTTTAAAATTACAATTATCTGGATTAGAAAATCTAATGTTTTTCATTGTGTTGTCAACAGTCCCAAAGTTGAACACCAATATCAGAAAATTATGATAAATAAGTCTCTGGGACACTCAAGGATGTTTTCTATAAGCTTTTACTTTAAATTTACTAAATTTACTAAAAATTAATTTCTAAAAAAAACGGATGAATTAAAAACTGCTCAAAATTTCTCGTGATAATACTGACTACTTTGGCTATGTAGTGATGATTGAATCAGGAACTGCACCTTTCATTAAAGACAAGCACACACAAAATATAGTGCCACTGATGATGGTGCTGAACGGTTATAAGGGTTTAACTTTTGCAGCAGCTTATTAATGAGTTCAGTGAACTGTTCCCTGACTGGTTAAAACAGCCAGTGTCAAACATGCCAGTAGAGAGGCACTTCTCTCTGCAGAATCAAATTAAGATGGTGCTGTGATGTCATTTAGAGAGAGTGATGCAGATTATGAGCACTTCAAGCTACAAATACTGATGATAAAGAATACAACTAACAAAGAATTTAAAATGATGAGTGTAATGTTAAGTTTCTCACCACCTCATCAACAAATTTGCCCTGAAAAAAGAGGACATAAAAGCAGTAACACAACACAGTCACTTTGTCAGCTGGAGTGGGAAGTAGGGATTCCAATTTTTGAGTGCTGCTTCAATTATTAAACAATTGCAAAGTTTTTGCAACTATTGTCTTGTCTTAAAGAAGTATATTTACCCTGCACGCCAAGGTGAACAGGATATTGTAATCAGCAGCATCCATCTGTGTGTTTGTGGGTGTGAGGGAATCACAGAAGTTACACACAGCCAGACAGCAATTATGTTTTCAGCTTCATTTTCACGAGAAGAGAGAGCACCCTGCTCATACCCACATGCCTGAGCTGAACAATCCATTGGAGAAAAACAAAAGAACATGCATGGACACACTTTTTCAGAGACTGTTCCAAATTTGTAAAAAGCTTCTTTGTCAGTGAGAAGAGCAGGAGCCTTTGAGCAACAGTAAGGGAACTGGACAACCAGATAGACCAAATTTGAAGCAGCCCCAGGGCCCAATGGCATTCCATACAGGCTCTACAAGAACATCCCAGGCATCCTGAAACACTTCTACAAGCTGATGATAGTGGTACAGGGAAAAGGAATCATACCTAAGGCTTGGCAAAGGGCAGGAGGGATTGTAATTCCTAAACAAAATGTCATACTCTGCTTCTCCTCCCTCTCCCTCACTCATCAGCCTCATCAGTTCCACCTGGCCACTCTGCTACTCACCGCTCACTCACAGCAATCACCGCACTCATCAGCTTCACCTGTACCCTCAGCTGCCTCGGATCAACCAATCAGTCCACTACTTATACGCTGGCTTCACACTCCCTCAGTACTCAGTGATTGTTCCTCACGTCATGCGAGACTTTCCAGTGTTCCTTTGCCTGATATCCTGACCTTGTCTTCTCTCCCCGACCACTGAGCTCTGCCTACGTTCCGGAGAACTCACCTGTTTTCTGTCCCCGACTGTCCCCGACTGCCTGCACCCCGGAGAACTCACCTGTCTTCTGTCCCTGACCACCGAGCTCTGCCTATGCCCTGCAGAACTCACCAGCTGTCTGCCCCTGATGATGAGTGCCACCGCTGGCTCATGAGTTTCTCCAACTTCTCAGTTCTCCTCACTGCTCTCTACCACTCCGTGCCCAGCAGCAGCTTCAGGCACACACCACCACCTCACTGCCCAGCTGACGGATCCCCACCGGCCAGCAGCACAGACCCAGCTCAAGGCACTGTTTGTTCCTGATTGTGTGTGTGTTCACTCTGTTGTCAAATAAACTCAGATTCTGTACATTCCTGGTTCAGTAGTGCTGCTTTTGGGTTCTTACCAGTACCATTACACAAAGGTCCTCTGAATGTGGAGGGAAAGATCTTCTCCTGGGTTGAAGCCTAAAGAATGCATTTCTGCAGAGCAACAGCCTCATCAATACATCAGTGTAGAAAGCAAACATCCATGACCCCTTAGGATGTGTGGAATATGCAAATGTCATCGGACACAAGATCCAATCTGCCAAGAGGGACAAGAAAAACCTCCACGTGGTGTTGCAAATGCTTTTGGGCTGGTGCCTCATGAGGTCCTGTGGACAGCATTCAACTTCTTCCAGGTCTCAGACAGCATCACCATACTGGTCAAAGCCTACTTCCAGGAACTGGAAGCAAGACTAGAGATGGCATTCATAGAATCTCAGGACTCAGATGTAAAAGCTTCAACCCTGGCTTGGCAAAGGGCTACTCCAACTGAACACAAGCACCTTCTGGTGGAGGAGTACTACTAAGAGGAAGCCGCCAAGTAGGTCAAAACCATATTCCAACCCAAGCCAGTTGGCTTGGCCCCCCAAAGTGGTAAGCTGTTGAGAGGAGGAAAATTACATGGAACATGGTGTCTAATAGACTGAGTTTTGTCATATGATGTCCTGCCTTCTCCTACAAACCTTAATATTTCTCTGGGAGAGGACCTAGCTTGTCCTCTGTGTACAGTTCCAGCGACCCTCAAGCACATCTTGGTTGACTGTAATGTAAGACCAGCATAACACAAGGCAGATACACCTGGCAACACAACCAAGTACTGAGGTGTTTGGCTGCTGAACTAGAGAGTAACCACCACCGTCATGCCTCTCAAGACACAGAAAAAGTTGCCACACCAACCGGCCTTCATCCAGGAAGGAGAGACACAGGGGACCAGCCACAAAACTCAGGCCCACTGAATGCAGCCAGGAACTGAGAAATGCAGACTCATCTCCCATCTGAAATCCAACCTGTAACCAGATCTGATCCTCTGTTCCTTCATCATGGAGCTGACTGTCCCTTGGGGGGATGTGATGGAAGAGGCATTTGGATAGAAAAAGCTGTGACCTGGCAGCTGAAGCTGATGAAAAAGGCTGGAACGTTGAAGTTGGTCAAGCCAAAGTGGGTTGCAAAGGCTTCATTTCCAGTTCCACTGAAGGCTCCCGAGGGACACACCGTCTGGAGATTAGCCACTAGACACACACCCAGATCTCTCCCAGTCTGTGGTGGGTGTCTTGTCTTGTGACTGCGTCTTGTGTGTAAAAGGCTGAAACATCCAGTAACATCAAAGTACACAACTGATGATGTGTTTTAGTGATGCTTCCTAGCAATCACCTCCAATGAACAACCACATTCAGGTAAGTACCCCATTTGGTTCAAGTGTGAGTGTAGCGCAAATAAAGACAAATGCATTCTTTATATTTACTCCATCAAGGGCTGTGAACAATGAGGTCAGGTTGGATATAAGTGAAAAACAGAGGTCTTTTACATTGGACAATTCAATTTGCCTTCAGTTTCCTACCTCAGGTTGGATTCAGGCTTTTACATGGGCTTTTACAAAGGACTTTTGCATGTGGGAATGCAATATGCTTCCAGTTTCCTACCAGTAGTCAATAGAAGTTTCTTTCCAACAGTGCTGTCATGTAGCAAGTTGCCTGCTTTTATTTTAGGTATCATGAAAAAGTGAGTTAATGTCTACCAGCACAATTCTCTCCATAATAGCAAGTTTGTGGATATAAATCAACAAAGATTTTTAAGAGTTTTGGAAGTCATTGGAAAATTTTGCCCACTGTATGCAGATGCAGTCTGATGAAGCATGCAAGATTTAAAATATTACATGCAATGAACTGGATGAAGAAATTCTGAAGCTCTAAACGTCATTAGTAACAGCATTGTGTTTGCATGAAAATAAAAGCATTTTGTGTACTTTGTGATTTTTTGCAGTTGTTGCATCAGCCATCAGCCACACAGTTTTAAGAGCACAAATATGTTTATTTGTATGGCTGAGATGGGTGAGCTGGATGTTTATTAAAGCCACAGAATTAACTGTAGAAAACAAGCTTAAACCATCATACAAGTTGTCTTCATCCCACCAGATGGACTGCATCTCATCGAACAGTCAAACAGTAGCTCCTGTCAGCACACTGAGGCCCCACCAACCCCCACCATCCTCCCAGTGCATTGTGGGTGCCTCTGTTCTGTTTAGAGGCTCATGGGGTTGAGTGCATATTTCCTGCTGCCTGTGTCACATGAGGTGGGATGAGCAGTGTCTCCCATTCCCATCCATCCATAAAGTATGACCAGCTGGGAGATGTTCCTCCCACAGGAAAGATGGGATACTCCTAAATGTTTCACTGCACTTTCATATGTCTTCAGGTTTTTGTGTTCTCAGATTATGATTTAGTGTGAAAAGGAAAAAAAAACTCACTGGTAATTTATGAAAAATAAATTAAATTTAAAAAACTGTAAAGTGAAGGTGTTTTTATGAGGATTTCAAAAGATTACAGTCATAATGGAATTTAATCCACTATGGTATTACCAAAGATTCTAGAACTAAGGAATAAAGATTGCAATCTTCAGGTGTAAACATTTCATGGCCTTGCGGACTTGGAAGGGAGGCCAAAGGCTCTTCTGTTTGAATGAAGTCCTATGGGAGAAGTGGCTCAGTTCACTGAACAACTATTTTGTGAAAATGGCTTGTTCAATCAGACAACCTCTGTGATGATCTTTAACATCTTATCTATATACTAGCAAATTACAACGCCACCTGATAAGATCTAACATTAACTAAATGATGGTTTTGTGAGACAACTGACAGTTTGAGGTGTTGCCACGGAGGAGGTCCATTTATGCCAGCACTACAGTCTGTCATGAAGAAGAACCATGGACCAAAAACACGACTTTTTATGTCTCTCCTCTTCTTCATATTGTCAACACCATATAAGTTAAAATTAACATGTCACTAATCTCTCCCATGACAGTTAAGAAATCCACTCTGCTGAACCACAAACTGCCGTAAACTTTAGGAGAGGATTCATTGACATCAGGGACCTGATACGCTAGCTAAAAAGCTGCAAGCTAGCGTTACATTCTCATCAACAGTGAAACTGGCCAAATTGCAATCTTGATTCTTTTACTTGGATAATCTTTGGTATTACAACATTTTTCTGTATATTTTTCTAAGTTAGCAATAGCTGTCAGTCTTTGGCTCTGCAGAGAATTCAAAAGTTTGAATGAATAAAAAAGTATATACAGTATGTAAAAATACACATAGATGCACAAAGAATAATATTTAGTTCATTCAAGAGGAGGTTGAGAAGGTGCATGAGGTGATTGATGTGTCAGCCAATGTCATATGAGTGGTGTGTAGGCTGGATGAATGAACGCAGCCTCAGTTATAAACAGTACTAATTGGGGTGGGACAGAAAATAATTGGGTGAAAAGGGGCTTGTAACCATTTCTGATTTCTGTGCCTGCCTGAACTACTGCAAAGCTCAAAAGAAATGGAACAGGAAGGGGATAAGGTCACATCATCATTTCATGAAATTTGCTAATCTTAAACTTGTCCTTGTGACCTTGTTCATTTCAGAAGTTTGGGCTCAGTAACATGAGGAGCGTCCAGTGGGAACTATAAGGTGTTCTGATGTAAATTCTTTATTTGAAAAAACATTTGGGGGATCAATGTGTAGAACCCTTCAGAACTCACACTAAAACAGTCAAAAAAGTTGGAGAATGAGCGCTTCCTGGACTCAAAACAGTGTTTGTTAGAGGTGCTCTTTGGACTGGGACATATATGAGAAAAGAACAAAGAACTCCAAGGTACTCTCTTTTCAAGCTATTAAAGTGCTTTTATTGTCATGGTATAGAATAGGTTGAAAAGAGACTACCTTGGAGTTTTTTGTTCTTTTCTTGAACTGAAACAGCTTTTAAAGAGTTAAAGAGATCAGTAAGTGTAGTCATGAATGATCGGCTTCTTCCTATTTTATGGTGCTTTTCTAGTATTATAGTTTGTGTCTTGTCTTGTTCTCTCTGTGTTGTCTTGTTGACTTTTGAGTTCTATGTTTTAATATATGTACTTATTGTTTTGAGTTTATGGAACAAAAATTTTAATCTGATTCAACATTTCTTGCAACCAATCTTGCGTCATCCACTGAAGTGTTTCCCTGGCCTTTTAATTACTCTGTCACGCTATATCTTGCTGTTTACTGAACACCAGTCAACATGAAAGAGAAGCTCATTTCTTCTGTGAAGACCTGCCCAGAATCTTATAAGGGCATACATCAAAGAGCAGTCATCAATTTTCAGGCTGTCATCTATCAGCCTGAAAATTGCCATTTCTTGTTAGTATTTCTACACTATGTGACATCACTTAACTTGACCACACTGGACGCTCATACAACGAAGCAGACCAACCCAGAGTTCTGCCGCAATTGCTGTATTCAGTCGGAACGCAGCCTCTGAGTGTTTGGACCTGTCTACATTCAAGTATAGTCAGTGATTTGTCAGCTCTGCTCTTCTTCTCTGACCCACTCTTTCTCTCTGTCAGTCTCTCTCTGCGTCTTTGTGTGCTTGCTGGCTTCCATCAATCACCTGAAAATGGGATTTTCTGGAAGTTCTTGACATTTAGATGGTAAGTGCACTGATAGAGGGCTATCAGTCACATGGCAGGAAGGAAAACAACAGTGCTTTGCTGTGCAATATCACAGTACTGTAAAGTCAAAACATAACTCAACTTGGAGGAAATATTAAGTATCATAAATTATCTGTTCAATTTCTGCTGAGATTTAGAGACAAAGACTGACTTAAAAATGTCATCAAACTCAAATCGCATCACTTTATTAGATACATCAATGACCTGGGGCCAGATGCTCTGAGCTGATACATGACAAAGCAGAAAATGTGTTTGTACTTTTGGTGCCTTTGTTTAAGGCATGGTTATAATAAGGGTTTGATGCTATTGTCTGCATTCATTTTTAGTGCGTAAGCAATCAGCAAAAACTGTAAAGAGATATTTTGACACTGTAAAGCAAGTCATTTGATACATTAAGGAAGGCCTGTGTCATGGAAATGTGTGATTAGTTTTAAAACTGAGCAAAGAAAACAGGAAATACTGCTTTGTGCATTAGCCTTTTCAATGCCATTCCCAGACCATCACTATTGATAAGCCTCAGCTGAGGTGTACAGATATAGCAGATAGCCACCCCATCCATGTAATATGCACATTTACAGCAAATGTTAATTAAAATGAAGTTAAATTTCCTTTTCTCAAACTTTTCATTTATTCAAAAACATCTTTTCCCGGGAATACACAGTGATGATAGGAGTACTCAGATCCCTTATTTAAGTAAAAATACTAATATCTCATACTCCACAGCAATTAAAGGTTCTGCATTTGACACCATACTTATATAAGGAAAAGGGTGTAAGTATTATCAGCCATGTATTTACACTATAAAATGTAAAAAATAATCATCGTGCATTAAAATAGTCCCTGTCAGTGTACTATTATACATGATGCTTTTGAATTCATATTTCTGCTGAAATGAATGTGTTTTTTGCATTGTATTGCTGTACATATTTAAGGTTGAACTACTTTATTTGTTGACTGGTTTAATCTACAGCAATGCATTATATTCAATAAGATCAGTATCATCGTTGTCCTGTGAGAAACATGTCTCTAAAAAGTCAACTTCTCAAGAGCTCAGAAGACTAGTCCTGTTTTCAGCTTTGTGACCCAAGAGGGTTTTTAAAGACTTTAGCTTTAGCTAGCTTTAGCTAGAAGGAAGATAATTTGAAACTCAACCCATAAAGGAACACATCATCCTTCAGTTTATCAAACATTCAAAATCAACACATTTTGAGTTTTCACTGGACAAAAGGAGGATGGTGTTGTAGTGTGAAAAGGAATTAAGCTGTCAGACAAATGGAGTGGAGTAAAAAGTAAAATATTTGCCTCAGAGGAGTAGGACAAGAGTGACAGTATAAAGATTCATAAAAGAGAAATAGTCAGGTAATGTAGACGTAGCTCAAATTTGTACTGAAGTACAGCAACTGACTAAAAGTACCTTCCACCATTGGGAATACATACTCTGTACTCAAACTAGAGGACTACAGTTTGGAAAGAGAGAAGAAGAAAGATGCATTGTATGACAGGTCCCCTAGCAGCCTATAGGACTATAGCAGCGGAACCTGAGCCAGCCCTGACAATACGGTTTATTAAAAAGGAAAGTTTTAAGTCCAATCTTAAAGTGTGTCTGCTTCCCAGACCCAAAGGTGGAGCTGGTTTAACTAGATAGTCGAATGGGAGGCTCTATTTTTGGAAACTCTAGGAACCACAAGTACACTCTGAAAGCGAAGTGTTCCATACAGTATTATGAGGTCTTTCAGATACAACAGAGTTTGATCAGGCTTTGTATGTAAGGGAAGGATTTTAAATTTTATTCTGGATTTTACAGGGAGCAAATGAAGAACAGCTAATACTATCTCTCTTGCTGGTTCCTGGCACTACTGCAGCATTTTAAATGGACGGGAGGCTTTTCAGGGACTTATTGGGCCATTCTGGTAATAAGGAATTATTCCAGCACAGAAGAAACAAAACATGGACTAGTTTTTCGTCATGACTTTAAGACAGGATTTTCCTCATTTTGCTAATATTATTTAAGAAATTGACAGGGGGATAGGCAGAATCAAGGTCCTTCTGAACATGGATGTGCAGTAAGTTTGATTTACACAGGTGATTTAGGGTTAGTTTTTGAAAATACAGAGTTTCTAGTTAAATAACAACAACACAAGGAAGCAGAGATGCTGTGGGACTAGTGCAGTCTGTAAATGCAGGTTCCCTCTTGTGGCTGTCATTTCTATGTGTTACTGAACAACAGGATGATCACTGACTTATCTTTGTGTCTCAGTACCCCAGACTGTTATTTCAGACCTGACTAAGAGAGGGTCTTCATTGACTTTTGTCACTCTCTGCTTGGTACAGCAGCTTGGTATGCCCATTTTATGTACCCATAATTTAGTTGATCCAACTCTGCAAAGGCCACTCATAAGGCTGCAGTGCTTGATAGTTTTTTGGTATCATTGGGTAAAAATTCAATAATTACCTTTCAGCATATTGTAATTAAAGTGGTCTGAGAGGAAACAGAAATTCTACCCTATTCTCTTGACTATAGAAAGGTTTTGGATGCCCAAAGGTATATTTCAGACAGGTAGGGGGTTACATACATGATTGACAGCTGTAATTACTGATAGTTAGTCAGATTCTGTCAGCCTCTCTTCTGCTCTACTCCCTGGCTCAACACAGAAGTGTGGAAAAGTGGCTTCACTTTTGCTTCACTTTTCGGTGAGCTAATGCTAAAAACTAGATTACTGACATGATAAAACAGTGAACTTCCATTAAGCATTTGTCAGTCCTTTGATGGTCCTTAGTGTAACTTATTAACCACAACGACCGTCAAACTGTCTGTCAGGGAAAAAAATATGATTAATTCAATAAATAGAAGTTCAGAAAGTCAACTCAGCAGGGAAGTAAGTCCTTATACACACCTGTCAATCAAAGCCCAACACAACAGACATCAAAGCCTTCTATTATTAGCCTTAAAATTATAATAATGGAACAATAATTTAAAGATGGAACAAATCCATTTTAAAGAAGTGATTCTGCCTGCTGCTAAGAATGCCATGCCGTAACATACAAAGCCCTTAAAATTAAAGCTCTGTCATATATCGAAGACCTCATAGAACTGTATATTCCAAACCAGTCTGCTAATTGTATCCACTGTATAATCAAAGTCTGTGTAAAGCAGGAATAAATATGTGTTTTTCTTCTTTTGACTGGCTAAAATACCTAATAATTGCAGTTTTATTTTTACTTTCCATTTCAAAATACTTTTGCACAAAAAACAGCACTCCTCAGACACTCAGAAGAAAGGGTACTCATTAGACAAAGTCCCAGGATTTGGCAGTCTAGGGAAAGTTCAGCTAGCGTTAAGAGCTGACGGAGGAATTATAGGTGTAGGAAAAGACTATGGTTTGTTAAAATAAGTACTTTGTTATGGTTACATAACCTTTGTTATCCCAATTTTCTTTCTTTCTTTCTTTCTTTCTTTCTTTCTTTCTTTCTTTCTTTCTTTCTTTCTTTCTTTCTTTCTTTCT
>JAPQRN010000008.1:21325228-21337483 GCA_037367275.1 Coranthus polyacanthus | reverse complement strand
TTCTTTCTTTCTTTCTTTCTTTCTTTCTTTCTTTCTTTCTTTCTTTCTTTCTTTCTTTCTTTCTTTCTTTCTTGTCACTTGAATGATAGTTTCTAGATTCAAATTGTGCTGCAAGTCATTCCAGTAATAAGGTGCATAGTACTGGAAACCAGTCTTCCCCAGTTCACTATTAATGTGAGGAACAGCCTCTCTTGTGACCTGGTGTCATAATGATGAGGTTTGTACTCAACTAAAGATGTTAAATAAGGTGGTAACTTGGATAATAGGGCCTTGTAGATGAAAATGCATGTCTATGTCTCTTGGTTGACAGGGACATCCAGCCAACCTTTTTGTAAAGCTCACAACCATGAGTATAATAACTGTCTGCTGTAAGGAAGTCCAGGGGTTTCAGGGAGGCCCGAAGGTTCAGGGACGCAACCCTCTCATTCACCAGGGTAAACTCCAACACATGGCGGCTGATGTTAGGGGCTGTAAGCAAAGCCACACCAGCCCACCGCCTCTCTCTGCGGGCAACTCCAGAAAAGTAGAGGGTCCAGCCCCTCTCAAGGAGCTGGGTTCCAGAGCCCAAGCTGTGCGTGGAGGTGAGCCCGACTATATCTAGATGGTACCTCTCAACCTCCCACACAAGCTCAGGCTCCTTCTCCCCAGTGAGGTAACCCATTCCATTTCCCAGAGCCAAAGTCTGTGACCGGGGATCAGGTCGCCGAGGCCCCCGCTCTCGACTGCCACCCCATCCGCATCACACCCGGCCCCTATGGATCTCTCTGCAGGTGGTGGGCCTACAGGAGGGCGGGCCTACGTCGGTGGTTCGGGCTGAGCCGGGCCGGGCCCCGTGGGTGAAGGCCCGGCCACCTGTTTTGAAATATAAGGAGTAGAACGTACAGATATGTGTGTTAAAATGTAGGGACTAAAAGGAAACAGTTGTCATAAAAATAAATACTCCAGTAAAGTACAGATACCTGACAACTCATCAAGTATTGTGACAGTGTATTTAGTTCCTTCTATAGATTGTGTGGATGGAGGAACCGTGAAATTACCCTTTGGTTTCAGACCATTTTTGGACAAAAAGGGTAGAGCTGCATCTCTATGGAGATGATGCTGCTTAAAAGATTTATATATTGATGTTTTTTTTTTCTGAACTCATAATGACATTGGAGCCACTGAAACTAAATGGTTGCTTGATAATTGAGTTTGAAAAGATGCCAGTGTTAATGTCAAGCATCAGGCATATTAGCCCTGCCACAGCTGACAACATATACAGCGCATATTGAAAAATATGCCTTTCTTTGGCCTATGCAATCATATTTTCCAGTTTTACAAAACCACAGATTTGTATTCTAGCACTGCAAGGTTCATCCTCACACAGAGGCGAAGCCAGACGTTGTAAACTTTCCAGACTTAGCCCAAACCCAGGCCACGACAGGAACACTCCCCTAGGTAGAATCCACCCCATTTGCAGAGTTGCAGTTACTGGAAAAAAAGCAGCATGGAAATGACTTGGGCTGCATGTTTACACAAGAGAGCTAAGCAAATACAAATTTTCCTCTAATCTCATGCCATGTAAAAGTATAAAAAGAATGATGATGGATAAATACCATTTTCACCAACTTAAATAACATTTTTAAAAACTTAATTTAAGTTACAATTAGGATATATTAGGATAACTTAATGTCATATATCAAGTAAATCAGATACACAGCAAAATGTTCTAAAACAAATTCACACCAGTGAAATGTTATTCTGTTTCTTGGTCTTGGCATTTCTTTAAAAGTCTGTCATTTTAGACTATGATCCAGTAACCTACTGCAAATTTAGTTTGTCTCATCAATAAAAACAAATGTTTTCTATATTGTAATGATCTTAAAATCATCCACTAATGAGGATTTGTTTTCAGTTGTTTTAAGTTCAGTTTGTTTGCAATTGCTCATTAAGGAAGCATAAAGGTGCGTGTTTGTTGTTTTGCATATTAAACTCATTCTGAAGAAGTCATTGATATGCATGTGTTTAAGTAGCGCGCGTCTGCACACAGCTGACTGATAGCTGCATTAGTCCACTACTGCATTTCGTCTCAATAATTCCTCCGCTTTTTGCACTCCCTAATGTTCATTATTGGTCCACATTTAAAGAAATAGGTGTAGCACAATGTGAAGACAAACTACCGTCTGCATTAAAATTTGATGTCGGTCATTTGGCCAATGAGAACTACTCAAACCATATCAAATATTAATACTTTAATGCCTCGCGTTAAGTAATTAAGTCCCAGTGGCTTTTAGAAGGAGAGAAAATCAATGAGCCATGTGGTTCCATTTTTCATTTAATTGTTCTGCAGTTGGTATGTTTGTGTGTTTGTAGATTACATCCACCAGTAGGCTGTATCATTAAGAGGAAATGCGCTGCACAAACGCCGCTTGTTATTTATGATCTACGATTAAACAAAGCTACAATCATTTGTAATGGCACAATGAATCCCTCTCCTTTAAATCCACTGCATAGTCATTGATCATTTCCTGGATTCATTAGTTAGTATAGGTTATTTTAATGAATGCAATGCTAGCTATAATGACTTATCGTGAATGTGCATATTACACTTTCACTTAAACTCGCGGATTTGGGGGAGTTTTACATTTGCAAAGATGCAAGAAAACAGTCTGGCAAATGTGAAGAGCTGTTCGGGACTGTCCCCTCGGTGACAAATAAAGCCACATCAGTATCTGGTGCAGTGTCATCACTCTGAACCTGAATTATTGATGCCGCTTTGCTTCGTAAGTTTAATTTAACATAAGTACATTTGTATTGATTCTATACTGCCATATCAAAGTCATTATGCAATGTATCTGTCTGTCCAAATGTCACACAGATTAAAACAACCCAAAACAAACTGTCGTTGTTAATCTATTTGAAAAGATAAACTGCAAAGAGTCGTGGTTTTTGGATTTGGTGGTGTTATTTATTTGCTTCAGCTGAAGTAAATAAATAGCTCAATAAATGCACTCATTAATGGCTAGATTTCCACACAGAAAAAATACATTCAATTGTCATATATCTAAATTATATGTACATGTTTTACATACATTACATGTAATATATATAGGGATATATTTAATGGGACATACTGCATATAATTCAGTAGCATAAATGTAGCCTATCGACTCTGATTATATTGTTTGAGCACTATGCCTATCCTAAGAGTTCTACCATCTACGACTGATGGCGGTACTGCTTTGTCCAGGAGCATGATTGCATCTATTAGAGAAAATATTCCTCAAAGGCACAGTTAGTAATTAAATAAAATTAAGAAAATGGTTGCAATTATTTTATGATTTGTTTCATTATCTTGTAGCCTGTGTTTGTATGCTTTGTAAACGTTTTGGGGGATCAGTTTATAAAAAGTATTTAAGATGATGATGAACATGGATTGGGGCAGCTATTAATACGTTTACTTTTTAAGAGCTGCACAGTTTTGTTTTGTTTGAACATTGGTTTTGATCCTGTTGTGCTTTACGATCACATGGGTAGTGTGTTGCTATAGGGTATGGTATAACAATAAATAGTTTCAAAGTATTTGTGTTGATCTTTTGTTGAATCCATATCGGGATTCCCACATACCGTGTTTCCATGCCACCCTGCAAAGACGTCATGTAAAATGTTCTAGATCCTCCACTGGATAAGTAAAACAATCCCACAAATGGAAAAAAAGACTGCATAAACATATGATATGTACATCTTTCATTTTCCCTAAACCACGCATTTTCTTTAAAAATACTCTGTTACTAATACGCCTTTCGTATTTTTATTAAAACATAACTACTTTAATTTTAGTAAATCTATGGGCCTGTTAGTTTACTTATGTAAGAGTGGGGAAATGAACAAATTAGACAGAACCTTACTCAATACAAATAAACGTCCGGGAAAAAAAACAAAAGGGGAAGACGGGCAATGAGCTCTGTAGCTTTGCTTCCTTTCCTGACTAACTTATGAATTAAATTTTGTTGTAAAGAAGGCTATTAGACTAATAAAATTAATGATTTGCAGAAAATCGAGGTTATATCTTACTGTAATCTGAAAGAACGTGGACATTGGCAGTTTTAAGAACCTTTTAAATGACACGTCTTACAGTACATCCTGTCCCGTGAGTTCTTTCTTTCCTTTATTTTCCTTTTATAGTCTATCTTGAAATAGAGAAATGTCGTCTTTGTGGTGGAGATAAAATAAAAATATAGCCTGCACAAAACTCTTCCAGAGTTATTCAGTAAACACTAACAAAAGATGAAAAAAATAAAAGACACTAAGAATTTACAATTAAAGCCAGTGAATATTTGTGTGTGTTGTTGATCTCGTGCATCTGTGATGTGTGCCATAAAGCCTCCAGCTCAGAGAGTCTTTAGCCAATTGAGTTTTGAGAACCAAAATTGTGTCTTAGTCTCGCGCTGTCTATTTGGCACTGTGATTGATGTCCTCGTGCAGGCAGAGTGCTGGTGTTTGGAGGGTTGGGAGAGTGGGGAGAGTGGGGGCAGTCGCTAGGTTCAGTCGAGCCTGTCCGACTTGCGCGCAGCCAGACGCACATAAGCCAGCTCGCACTCACTAAATAATATCCGGAGATCGAGCCGGAGAGACTCAATCACAAGAGGCCAGGGAGCGGCGCGTGGAGCAACCTGTGTTCCTCGCGCCGGAGCGGGTGACTCGCGGAGGCCATGGACCACATAGGGATACTAGGGACTCATCTGCAGGGGCACACGCACGTGGAGCCTATCAGCTTCGGCATCGATCAGATACTTAGCAACGTGGAGCAGAGCTGCATGCTGGGGGCGAGGATGCACGAACCGGACTATGGACACCCGGCCTACAGCAACGGCACCAACAGCGCCATGAACGGTGGCGGCTTTACGTGTGGAAACGCACTATATAATGGCACCGGCAACTCGTGCGGGGTCGCATCTCTTGGCGGGGCTTACATGAACATGGGTGTGAATGTGAACGGGACTAACATGAACACTGCTGGAGTCATTCGGGTCCCCGCTCACCGACCTCTGAGCGGCGGGAACCCCTCCGTTCCGCCGGTAAGCGGGGCAATTAATAACCTGACCACACTGACGTTCCCCTGGATGGAGAGCAACAGACGGTACACCAAAGACCGGTTCACAGGTAGGACAGAGAAGGATCATGGAGCATATTAATGTAAGCTCAAAATAGAATAGAATAGAAGACATCAATTAAATAGAAAATCTATTTTACAAGCAGTTTGACTTAAATAAGGCATCTTCTAAAAGCTGCGAAAAGCGGAATTTCTGTTATTTTGTGACATACAATTCTTGAATAGCCTAGGTGAAAATTTCAATCAAAACTGAACATACCTTCACGGACTTAAAGTCCATGAAACTATTTCATCGTCATCATCATCATTTCTGCTGGAGATAATTAAGTTATTTAATTGTAAGTTGTTGTCTCAGAACTCAAAAGTACTTTCAAAAAAGAAAATCAACCTTGTTACTGTCATGGTCCGATGGGTAAAGAATCTTTAGTTTTCTCATCTTTGTTTACGTCGTGTGTATCTATCAGTCGGTATGAGCCCACTGTTGGAGGCTGGTGTATTTTCTCATTTCTCGATTACTGCTTCAGTGTGTCCACTGCTAATATTCTGTAATGGTATTGTTTGACTATTTGTCTGTGTGCTACATAAATGGCTGTGTCTGCTGCAGTATTTCTTTGCTGCTCCACCTTCCTGTTCCATCAGCCTGCTTTGTAGAAGACATGTCGCAAAATTTCTTTAAACATCCAGAGCCTTATTTATTACAGCGTGCACCCATCTGAATAGGCAATGTGCCATATTGGAAAAAAATATTGGACTCTATTACAAAGTAGTGAAAAGTCAACATTTGTCATAAATGTTGACTTGTGCAGCCATCGGGGGTTTTCTGGTGCGCAAACGGGAGGCGAAAATCTGGAAAAAGACACATGAAATATTTGCTTTACAAATATGTAAATGCACAGTAAATAAGCTATATTTAAATTAACGACAACAAATACAAAACCTAATTTTCTCAATAACAAGTAAAATATAAATTACAACCTAGAAACAGAACATCAAAAGGTCACGCTGAAGGACTGTTAGGTTGAATTTCTACAAAGAAGAAAATCAAAAAATCACATAGTCAAATTATTATTTCCTTTGACTAAACTAATTAATGAATTGAGTCCTAAAATGAAGAAACAAATAAATAGGACGAACATTTGTTCTAATGTTCGCTTTCTTGTATTGTAGCTTAAATAATTACTGCCTTACACCTTTTCGCAACAGTTCTCCGAGGGTTTTCTAAAAAATAAACAAATAAATAAAGACTAACTGGTGGGTTACAGTACGGAGGTGCAAGTAAAGGCCTGTAGACGACATCTTCAGTACTTGATCAGGAATAGGGACTCACAAGGTGACGCACGCATGACGATGTGCAGCTGCTTATTCTTTGTCTGTGCTCTGCTGCTGGATTTTCACTCTCTTTGTCCTGCATACCCTGCTTTGACCTGTTCTTTCCTGTCCTGTCCTGTCCTGTCCCATTCTACCCAGTGTCTCTCTCACCCCTCACTGTAACGCGTCGTGTAGGTCACCCCTACCAGAACCGGACACCTCCCAAAAAGAAAAAGCCGCGGACATCCTTCACTCGGCTGCAGATCTGTGAGCTGGAGAAGCGCTTCCATCGTCAGAAGTACCTGGCATCGGCAGAGCGGGCCGCGTTGGCCAAAGCCCTCAAGATGACTGATGCTCAGGTCAAAACCTGGTTTCAAAACAGGCGCACCAAATGGAGGTGAGATCTACTCTTACAATGCATTAATCTGTTGTTTTCCTCTGTATAAAAGCAGATGGTGAACACATTGAATTTAGATATTGCTTTTACTATGCTGCCTCCTTTCCATGTCCCACTGGAAACATTAGCAGTTTGAGCTCCTCAGTGGCCAAACATAAGTAACTGTCCACACAGTTTAGAGCGGGGACACTCGATTTGATTTGCTCAAGGGACACTTTTAAAACCAGGAAGCCAGTTAATGAACAAACAATACTCATCAGATAAAATTAATAACAAAAAAGGTAAATAACTGATGTTTCTTTGAAATTATTTATTGTCAAATTAATTGACTTATTAACTTAACTAAATTAGTACAAGAATTGACACTAGGCGTATTTGACCAATAAATATTTTACTGCATTTATTAACTGAAACTGCATTTGCAACACTTTCAGCTATTAAATGCAGTGAAGTAAAGAATATATGCCCATTTTTTGTTTGTTTGTTTGTTTGTGGTCTTTCAGTTTTACTGTATCAATAAGCTATATGAGATGTTGGACAAATCTACAATCCTCATTTTGGGAAGATGTGTATTCTAAAAGTTCAAGTGTGTATAATCTTTTTATCATAAAATTAACATTTATTTATCAAAGACAGCACAGGGAATTTTGCACAGTGTCAAACTGTGAAAACAGTGTCAAAATGAAACATATCTACTGCAATAACTGGAGGAAGGGGTGTCTTAACAGCCAGCATGGACACGACACCAAGAATAATATCAACCAAAACTCTCTCTGAACTTACAGGTATCTGAGTAATGTTAGACATCAGACTTTTAAAAAGTACAAGTGTCGAAGGCCTTTGTTAAAATGTCGATTTCATTATTCGGCCATCACAAAATTCAGTGCAGCGTCCTTGCTGGTTAGAACCATGTGTGAGTTTACATCTGGTTGTGTTTAATGCCAGTATCATTTGATCCATTATATTTTAATTTGATTTCTTTTACAAGAACAGGAAAATCACTGAAGGAATAAAGAATAAGTGTTTCGGTGGAACAATCAGCTTTTAGACCATCATGTTGGGAATATATATATTTTTTTAAATCTGTATTATTTTAATGAATGTATTTGTTGATATATTTTATTTATCTGAGGTGGAGGTGTGGGAACATGAAATGATAACTCCAGTGTTTTCATTTAGGCTATATCTGAATCTTTTAATTTCACATGAAGTCAAAAAAGGAGCTAATTATTATTATTTAATGTACTATTTTGTAGACTGTTAATATAATCACTATTTCTGACTTTAAATAAGGGGAAGGTGAGCAATCACTGTAAAGTGAGTTTTTGCCAACAAAAACTGTATTTACATCCATTTCATTATAAATATTCATCATAAATGTTTCGTTTCCCCAGTTAAGTATGAAATACAGTAAACAATAGTAGATTAAACCTACAACATAACGTTAATGAAAAAATGTTTATAAAAATCTGCTTATTTAAGCCGATTTACTGTATTTTTTTCGGTGAAGCTGTTGGAAAACACATGAAATGAACATTAATTGAAAAACATTCTATCCACCTATAAAACAATTCATGAGTTTATTTAAATATTACGTTGACATTCTGCTAATTTTCTAAAGACAAAGGAAATAATAGCAATGGATTATTTTAATAAACTGCCTATTTTTTACGTTTTCAAAAATGAGCAAACGGAGAATTTTGTCAGTAGGCAGAGCTTATCAATAGCCATTTAATCTCGTCATATTGGTAGCTATTATTTTCAATAGAATATTCGAAAAAAATGTTTCGAGTAGTTAGGACAAAGCTGCACAGATATGTGATTTTCTTTTCTTTTCTCAAGTTCTCTCAATTTTTTCCTCGTAATTCCATGAACACAAAGTAGCCTAGAAGTAGAAGTAGCCCTGGTTGGTTCAGTTCAAACAATAATGTGGTGGCTTATTTTGATCTGGATTTTTGTCCTGACAAAACACCTCCGTGGCTCGGTAAATGTCACGTTGTGTGACAGTTACCTACCGAGAGGCAGTGGGAGTGTGCGCAGTAGCCTAGACCTGAGACCTGTTAGAAACGTGGCACACTGCAGAAGCACTAAACCCTCCGCGGTGTTTCCTTGTGGCTGCTGCAGGCGGCAGACGGCGGAGGAGCGGGAGGCGGAGCGGCAGCAGGCGAACCGGATCCTCATGCAGCTGCAGCAGGAGGCCTTCCAGAAGACCATCAACCAGCCGGTAACCCCGGACCCACTGTGCCTCCAGAATAGCTCTCTGTTCGCCCTGCAGAACCTTCAGCCATGGACGGAGAACACCGCCAAGATCAGCAGCGTGTCGGCCTGCGACTAGAGCCAAGAGGTGGGAGCAGCCAGCCCGCTGGGGAGGGGAGGCCCACGTCCAGGCCAGTCCTCTCCCTGCTCATGTTGTCACCCAGCTACAGCAATAACTCCCATCTTATGGGGGTCCACAGTCTGAACTGGATTCTTTCACAGGTGTTGGACGAGCTCCTGCAGGGACCAGACTGACGTTTTGGAAATATTTTGGAGGCATCATAGTGAACAGTGTGTTCCGAAAAAAATGCAAAAAGCCCATCAGAGGACCACGAACAGACTGGTATCAGTAAGTTTGTATTATAGGCTACATATAGTGTTTCATAAGGAGCATATTTTCATATTTTATGTATAAACTATTTGTGTTCATCTTTGCCATCAGTGTCTGTCAGTATTTATCTGCCATAAGCCTCAGAATTTTTACGTCAATGCAAAAAGAGAGCACTTGTTTCAGCACCTTTGTATAATCTATCATATCACCTGCAGAATGAAAATAAATCTGTGATCATTTATAACAATTTACAACAAACTGGGGATATCTGTATTTTACCATTTTATGAAAAACATCTGATTAAAAGATGACACACCTAACAGTTTATTACATGCCACGTTTCTTTGGACTGTTTTATTTTTTGTAAAGCTTTAACAAACGGTATTTTCCTATTTGTGTCTCAGTAGAGAAAGGACGCAGACAAAGAGGGACGTGTGATCTTTTCTACTGACTGACTCTCAGGCTGCTCAGATAAATAAGAGATGATTAATGCAGCTGTTCTGTGTGTGTGTGTGTGTGTGTGTGTGTGTGTGTGTGTGCTGTTCACACATCCCCCAGTATTCAGATATGCTCAGAATGACCCACTCATTATATTGATATAAAAGTATAAATAATATAATATTTAAAATACTATTTAAAAATAATATATATAAAATGTAAAAATGTCATCCATCTACAATAACCATTAGCAATTAGTAATCATAAGTACACTTAGTTAGCATTAAATAAATAAATTAAGGATCATTATTATTACCACAAGTCCTACAGTGTTACAGCTGTTTTTTTGTCTTGTGAATTCTTCATGTTCCGACACATTTATATTGAAACATTATTTTGAAAGTATGAGTTTCTTTCCCCTCTTTTCTGTTTAGAGTACAATAAAATCTTAATTAAATAACTGTTGTGTCACTATTCAGTGGCACCAATTAGCCTATTTTTTAAATATGGGCATATTTTAGAGGAGTGTGTTTGTGTTTAAGTGTGGTCATCTGAATAAAAAAAACTGTCCATTTGCATTTTTCATATTATATAAATCATGGCATTAAAAAACTGTCATTGAAATGACAAGAGTGTCATGATCACACAGTAATAAGTAAGGGTTAATAACACATTCCATGATTGTCTCGTTTGTAGACACGTTTGGAGTCTTGTTTGGAGTCATCATGTGGATACATGTTTCCACACTCTTGGATCATCTGGACCCGGATGCAGATTTGTTGGATGTGGCTCCAAAGTTAAACTACATCCATGTGTCAGAATCTTTGACCCTTTATCTCAGATCTGCACTGAGGTTCCATCATTTTAGTTTCCAATATGTCATGTGTACAAACCAAAGATAGCACCAGAAATCTTCATGGAACCTTATTGCACATTAGAGTTTTTGTTCCATATGTGTTGATTGAATAGGCTGCATGTGGTAAATCTAGGGGCTGCTACTGCAGATCTGCATCAAGGTTCCACAAAATAACTGAACGAAGTTGTAGAGCATCAATATGCTCTATCACATGACACAACAGAAACATGGAGCCGAGCTGCACATGGGAAATAAAAGGGTTTGAAATTGCTGCTGCCACAAGTGACTAAAACTTTGGGTGTGTCCTGCCAAATTCTGATAATATTACGTAACCACTACTATTCATGTTTTTAAAAATTGCCTGATTCTGACATGGTAAGTATCTTAGAAAAAGTCTACTCTTATGTAGTTTTGTTCCCATAAGGCTGGAAATGGGTCACATAAACCATATTCTATCCTTAGGCAAGGGGTATAACCCTTACCCTAGCTGATGGTTAAATAAAGTGGGATTTATTTAGATAGTTTCCATTAGAAGAGTTCTCACAGTGAGTTGCATATATTAGGAAGGTAGGATGGCATATATTGGAGGCTCTGTTAAAAAAAGAAAAAGAAAAACTCTTAATTTAATTATTAAATTATTTGGGCTAAAATTGAAAAAGAGAAAATAAATTTTTCAGAGCTTTTTAGACATTAGAAGACATTTGGCTTGCACACAAACAGGTATCTCAGACACTGAGTAAACATTTTGATGCCGATATATAAATATTGATGATGCATATTTAAAAAGTACTTGTGCAAGATTTTTTGTGTGTATGTTGGAGTCGGAAATGCTGAGCCAGCTATATTGCAGCATGAAGGTGTGTGTGTGTGTGTGTGTGTGTGTGTTTGTGGTCTTTAAACTGACTACACTAACATGGTAAACATGTGGGGGCACATTTGAGGTCCCTATAGGTCCAAACTACTTTTTGACAGTTAAGACAAGGCTGTAATTATTATAATATACTGTATATTGGTGGGAGGCATTCCACCCAATATTAAAACAACGTCCCCAATATATAAATTAATTGTTTTATACATAAATACTATGCTACAGTGGACAACCACGCACTGCTCTCTGAAAGAATAATAATAAATAATAATAATGAAATCATAACTAAACTTAACAAACTGCCATCATTGTTACTACTGTCTCTAGTATTTCAGTATTTCAGTAGTGTATTTATATCAGGTTTAGTTTTTTTAATTTTATGAGCACATAAGTACCTGTTTTTGTTTTTGCTTTTTTTGCTTTTGTGGTGGGGGTTACCCCCAGATTGGGTCCCCCCAATTTTGACTCTTTGGCTACGGCATTGGGTTAAGATGTTGTTTTGGGGTTAGGGTAAGGGGCTAGGGAATGCATTAAGTCAATGGAGTGTCCCTACCAGGATATAGGAAAATAATGTGTGTGCGTGTGTGTGTGTGTGTGTGTGTGTGTGTGTGTGTGTGTGTGTGTGTGTGTGAGTGTGTGAGGGTGTGTGTGTGTGTGTGTGTGTGTGTGTGTGTGTGTGTGTGTGTGTGTGTGTGTGTGTGTGTGTGTG
>JAPQRN010000008.1:21310785-21325128 GCA_037367275.1 Coranthus polyacanthus | reverse complement strand
GTGTGTGTGTGTGTGTGTGTGTGTGTGTGTGTGTGTGTGTGTGTGGGGTGGGGGGGGTGGGGGGGGTGGGTCAAAGTGGAAGTGGTTTCTCTCTCAGCAGCATCCTCCTGATGAAGGCTTGACAGTAGTGCCGGGGGTCAGCTTCACATTGGGCTTCTCGCCTCCTCCGGCTGTGGCCCCAGGGCCCATTCTCTTCTTAATTTCAGCGGCCATGGTCATGAAGGCCTGCTCCACGTTGGTGGCGTTCTTGGCACTGGTTTCCAAGAATGGGATTCCCAAAGAGTCTGCAAACTCCTGGAGAGGATGTAGGGAAGAGAGAGTTGTTAAAGGTCAACCGACTTAAAGGCTGATCCATCAATGAGTCTGGAGCAGGAAAAAGCAGATTAATAGGCTGATTAAAAATGACACCTAAATAAATCTGGATCACTGAACATCAAACTCAAAGTAATTCAATGATGAATCTAGAACTGGTTATGAAGCTAACTCAGGGGTTTCACTCAATTTTAGGGTTAGGTTGTTTTTCACATTGTTTTTGACTATTATCCTTATCATATTTGGGAAAGAAGGTGGCAACACTTATTGTCTATTCATATTAATATCAGCATTTTGTCAGATTTAAGTGCACAAGAAAAATTTTTACATCTTTCTTTTAAAGATTTTTTTTTGCCATTTCTGCTTTATTTTGATAAAATCAAGTGAAGATGGTTGGGGGGGGGGTAACATGCAGCACAGGCCAAGACCAGACTCAAGCAAGGTTCACTGCGGTGGGGCCTGGGCCATGTGGTATGCACTCTACTAGGTGGGCCCCATTTTTACATTTTTCAATAAAATATGCATCTTCATATCATTTTGGACCATTATTATTACCATGTACACAAACTTGGAAATGCTAGAGTAGATACTAAATTAACAACACCCAGAAAGGTTAAAGACAAAGCTTGCTAAGAAAATCCACTGCGAACCAACTAAAAGCATTGGGAAGAGTCAGTGAGTTTTTGAAAATCCTTTAACTGTAAAAAAAATAATAAAAAAATAAAATAAAATCTAAGCAATCCAGAAAACATCCATTTGGAGCAAAACTAAACAACTGGTTTATCTCTACTTAAAGTCAGGTTTTGTACATTTTTGAGGAAGTTTGTTATTCCCTTTAAAGTGCAAATCACAATAAAGGCATTTTCACCCTGAAAGTTCAAACCAAGATTCAGATTTTTATTACATTGTATATTTTTGGTCTGCTTAGTTTGGACGTGGTGCGTCTGATGTTGGCGTGTTGTTAATTCACTTCATTTTTTAATTCTTCCATCTTCTGTAAATTTTTCTTCTTTTGTTTATAGCAACGATAGCCTTGCATAACTTCCAGGGGTTGGTCTAAAAGTATTTATGAACAGAACCATGGTTCAGTTTGATTCTGTTTCATGCATACTGATGCCTTCTTACATCAGTATGCATGAAACTGAAGGCCCTATAGTAATAAGAGCCTTCGTTATACATGATGGACATGATGGAATGCACATGGTTTTTAGATTGGACTCCTGATAGTAGACCAGAGTCTTAAAAAAATACAGTGAAACAAATTTTTGGCCATACCTGCCAGCACTACTTCAAAGTGTCATGTGTCACCTTATAATGTATGCCTCACCTTTGCTGTTGTGTAATCTACCACCTTCTTTGTTGTCAGGTCACACTTGTTCCCAACCAATAGCTTGTTGACATTTTCACTGGCATAGCGGTCAATCTCCTGTAGCCACTGTTTGACATTATTGAAGGATTCCTATAAACAAAGATGAACATCAACAATATGTATTTACTACAGGACATCAGCAGATAGATACACAAAGCCTTTTTAATACAGAATATATCATACAATATATTGTGAATGTGTGACAACGTGATAATATGAAAACTTACAATTACTAGAATTTGACTCCATATACATACAAATACATTCAGAAAAGGTTGTCTTTGTATTTAAAGGAAGTTGGTGGGAGACATGGCACAGACCAAAGAGGAGTGGATCAGAAAACAGTGAAGGGGACTGAACTGGTAGTAACTGGAGTCACAACAAAACACACTGAATATTCTCAAACATCCAACATGTAACAAAGCTAAGAAAAGCCTCTGTTCTACAGACGAGATCTGACAAGAATTACATTCATTTTACAAAAGCTGAAAACATTTTTTTTTTAAATGTCCACTGAACTTCTCAAAGGTAAATGGAGAAGACTCAACAGAATTATAGCTACATTTTTTATTTTTATTTTTTTTACAAAATCAGCAACCATTTTCATATAAAAATTAATAGGTTGTTTGCACATGACGTCAAATCACTGCATTGCTATGGCACCAGCTGCAGATGGAGGGCAGGAAGTGATTTCTACATAGAAAGCACTGTCACAAAGTGTCCAAATGCCTCTGGTTTGAGTCATTTACTGTTGCTGTAATCAATCAATCCGAAAAACTACAGGGAGCTTTTATCAAGTAACAAACATTGTTGTCCATAAGAGGGGAAAAAATTCAAAAAAATGCCAGACATTGAAAAACAGCTTGGGAACCTTTGCTTAAACTGTATTCTGCACATCTGTGTCCACTCGTAGAATTAAAACAACAGCTAAAAGCAATACTTAAATGAGGTTAACAATTACACAAAAGACAGGTGAACATAAATACAGTGGAAACCACGTTTAGTTATCGGTCTGTCCAAAGTGATCGCTATCAGCAGGTCATTATTCCTGAGAGAAACTTTGCTCCCGTGTATTAATTTTCTGTAATTTTCATTAAGAGAAAATGATTTCAAAATACAGCAGCACCAGCCTCAGGTATAAAAAGAGCTCAAAAGAACTGACCACTTAAAGTGTTCACGACTTCACAACATGTGCATGTGAAGGATTCTGTCCCAGGCTTTTTGATCCATGTACAGTAAGTAGTTCTGTAACTTAACCATCACAATGACCCACCCCTTTAATGGCATTTCACTGGTCCTTTGAAACTCATTAATCCAGTAATGTTAATTAACAACCGCACTGTAGAATGTTTGTTTTTAAATTACTCCACAGCTGTCATTTGTTATCTGAAGTAGCTGCAGTTGCTTCTACAGCCTCGTTAGCAGGAAAAACTTTGAGTTCAGTTGAAAAATGGCTCCTCTTTATAACATAAGGATCAAATCTAACATATGCTGTGATTTTCTATTAATACTTTTTTCTGGAATGTCGTCTAAACTTGCACAGTCCAGGCTTTCCTCATCTCGTCCATTCTGGTGTTTACTTCCTGCCCTCCATCTGAATTTTGCACCTCACCAGAATCACGTGACTGTAAACAACCTATTGTTTCAATGATTTTTAAAGAAGAAAATGACCAATTGCCCAATTTTCTGCCCCTTTTGGTCTTACATGAAACATCTATAGGTTTTGGACTGTTGGTGGGTGAAAAATGCTCTGAAGACATCACTTTGGCTGGAGGAGATTACCAGGGGCTTTTTCACTGACTTACTTCTTATGGGGTAAAGAATTAATCGAGAAAATAATGAACAGATTAATGCAGAATGAAAATAATGTCAGCCATACTTGTTAGAAAGATGTAAATAATAAACATAGTAATAATACAACTAAAAAATGCAATACTTGTTCTTCTGTACACCAAGCTGTATCACAAAATAGTGAAACAAATGCTAAAATCTTGCTTCACTCCGTACCAAGCAGTGGACTGGTATGGAGCACACCTCACTCACCCCAAGGATGTAAACTGTGGACTACACTTTCTATAGGAAAATACAAAAGCACTCAAAGAACCCAAAGGTGATTGGCTGTTGTGTGCTGGTTACAATGAGGTATCCCACTGACCTGGTCTGTAACATCGTACACTACAATGATACCATGAGCCCCTCTGTAGTAGCTGGACGTGATAGTACGAAACCTCTCTTGACCCGCTGTATCCCACTGTCAAAGAAAAGAAAGTAAAAGTACAAGTGATGATTGATTATGTATTTAACGCAGAGAAACATATAAACAATGCATTTTACAAAGGTTTAAATGGTCAACATGAGTTTCATTTTTCATGACATCAAAAAATCTTTACACAAAGAACAAACAAGTACAGTCCCTGACAAAAGTGTTGTCGCTTGGGTACAAGTTGACCTTAAGTGCCCTTCAAATCTCAAATATATGTCTAATCAATTTTTTTTTTTTTACATGAAATGGCTAATTTCATTCCCAACAGCTTTTGAAATAATATTTTGGTGCCAAACGAAACTGCTGAAAAGTATTAGTAGTATAACATTCACAGCTTGGTAAAGCCCACTGAGTCAGTTTTTGTAAAGACAAAAGTCTTGTCGCCTTGTCATATGATGCACCCAATCCTAGATTACAGCCTCACCTGTCATCAATAATTGATAAATCAATTAGTGGGTGTGTATAAAAAGAACCCCAGCATACCAGACCTTCACATCAACTGCAACTTGACCTCTGACAACATGCTTAAGACTCACCCTGAGACCAAAGCATTGATCATCAAGAGGCTGAAGACCAGATCCACTGCTGAGGTGGCTGACACCTTCAATGTGTCTCAGCGTCAAGTACAAAGAATAAGAAAAAGATTTGAAGAGACTGGAGATGTTTTTGACAAGCCCAGGTCCGGCAGACCTGTCAGACAACTGTCTTGCAGGGTCTGCCGGACCTGGGCTAGGGAGGACCGTTTGTTGGCTTGAAAATCCAAGGCCAGCCCCTTTTCCACTCCAGCTCCTGGTCACCTCAAATCCCAGTGTCAACCAGAACAGTTTGTAGAATTCTGTCTCGAAATGGCCTCCATGGTCAAATCAGTGCCCAGAAACCAGCACTAAAGAAAAGGCTTTTAAAAAAACGTGTGGCATTTGCAAAGGCCCACAGCATGCTAAAAGGATGGATTCTGGAAAAGTGACAGAAGGTGGATTTCTCAGATTAATCTCCGATTGAATTACATCACAGCCGCCGCAAATATTGCAGGAGACCTACTGGAGCCCACATGGATCCGAGATTCACCCAGAAGTTAAGTTTGGTGGCGGAAAAATCATGGTCTGGGGTTACATCAGTATGGGGGTGTGTGAGAGATTTGCAGGGTGGAAGAAAATATCAATAGCCTAAAATACCAAGAAGTATTAGCTACCTCTTACATTCCAGACCATAAAAGGGGTCAAATTTTGCAGCAGGATGGTGCTCCATCGCATACTTCCATCTATACATCAAAGTTCCTCAAGGTGAAGAAGATCAAGGTGCTCCAGGACAGGCCAGCCCAGTCACCAGACATGAACATCATTGAGCATGTCTGGGGTAGAATGAAAGCGGAAGCATGGAAGACGAAACCAAAGAATCTTGATGGGAGGTATGTAAGACTGCTTTCTTTGCTATTCCTGATGACTTCATCAATAAATTGTATGAATCATTGTAGAACCGCATGGATGCAGTCCTTCCAGCTCATGGAAGTCATACAAGATATTAAATATGGATCTCACAGCACCACTATTTAATTCACTGATATTATGCAACATATTTTTGTATTTGAAGTAAATTATTTGTTCAATTTTCACATTATTCTCTGTAGGCGACAAAACTTTTGTCTTGCCAAAATCTGACCTTTCTGTGCTCATTAAATTATCAATCTTTCTTCAGTGAAGCAAATTTATTTTAGTATATTAAACATAATTTGGGAGGGTTTTAGCTTTCATATGAGCCATTTCTAAAACCAATGGATTAATTAAAAGTCAGGTTATAAGCTGTTTCTACAAAATGGATAAGTGACAAGACTTTTGTCAGGGACTGTATTCAGTGTTTAATGACAAAATCAGATGAGTGTAAAAGTGTAGAAGCCTCTCAAACATTTTGTGACACCAAGGTCTTATTTCTACCTGGTATGAAAATGTCAACTGTAAAAACAATATTTAGCAAAAATCTAGAAGAAACATAAAACACATCTGCTCATGGATGAAGTCAATACTGTGTCAACCTTAAGTGCTGACTAACACTCTAGACTACCACTCAACACTCAATATAGAGGGCCTTAAATAGACTTGCTAACCTAGCAACATTAATGCTACCCATAATGCTACAGTAGTTTGTTAACTTCTAAAGTTAACAAAGTGACAGAGATAACTTGATATTTATCTCTGTCACTACGTACAGGGTAGCACTGACGGAAAATACAGTTAGAGTGTTATACAAGATAAACATGGACTTTTTGGAGAAAGCAAACACTTTAACCAGTATGCTTACAAGTGAGTTAGCTAAAAAGTGACCGCAAGTCTCGCACAAAAAACAGAAAGTGGCTGCACTCTGTAATAGCACTGAAAATAAGGTGGATAGTCAAACAAATTTACTCCTATCCTGAAAAACTGGATTTCTGAGTGGGGACAGAAAGCACTGTGGTTACTTACAATCTGAAGTTTAATGGTCTTTCCATCAAGTTCTATGGTTCGTATTTTGAAGTCCACACCAATAGTGCTAATGTAACTTTCTGTGTAAGTGTCATCCTGCGGAGAGAGACAAAGAAAATTCAAACGCCCTGGCCTCTTCCTTCTTCATTACACACACAGACACACAATATGAAGGAATAAGTGACACACACAGTTAACAGCTTGGCTTTGCATGTGTTAGAATTCTATCTAGTTCTAGCAGCCTAAAGAATTCCTTAATAAATTAATAAGAAACTCAAGAGAGCTGAGATATTGCTATCCAACTGGACAAAGCTTGTATCAGTTTGAATTAAATCAGTAAGGCTTTAAATATTCATGTCTGATCCTTCATAACAGAGGATCAGACAAATGCTAAAGACAAAAGATATTGTACGTGCCACTTTCAACAAACTTACTGCAAATCGGAGAAGGAGGCAAGACTTTCCAACGCCAGAGTCACCAATCAGGAGCAACTTGAATAAATAGTCACTGCAAGAAAAGGGTTAAAACACTAGTTAGAATATAATCAATCATTGTTTACCATAGTAAGTGACCTAGGGAGGTTAGCAAAGTTACAGAACACCAATCTGATTTGTTGATAGGCCAACAGAGGAAGCACCTGGTTATTCACTGCTGTGATAAACCACTCTGAACCATGTCGTCAGTGTCTTGAACACCCTGCATTTCACAAGGAGGGAAAATGTTCAGGCCAATCAGCCTTGCTGAGCTCAGCCACATTTACAGAAGGAAGTGCAGGGAGCCAACACATCATGTGATAGGACATATGAAGTTAACTGAATTAAGCATGAAAAACAGAGGCACTGATGAGACCAGAAAAGAATATTGTCAGGTCTGTTTCATCAAGTTTAACACCAGAGCTATTAGCATAATTTAGTCAACATGAGCAGATGGTAGTACATGGTCCACTAGCTAGCCTGCTAATTAGTGTTTTCTTATATTACAAGAAGTTGCCATCATTATAATTAAAGACAAACATATGTATTAACATTTAGCAAGTAGCTAAAAATCACACAGTAATGTGTCACATGACATTTGAAAGTTAGCAGGGCATATGTGGTGGGTGTTTTCAGTCAGCTAGTGTTTGGTGTTGTCAAAAATATTGCTTTTCAATACATATCGATTGTGAATATTTCGAACTGTTCTCGTTTTCTGCAGTATTGATACACCAGTAACAGCTTTTTTTCTCCTCTCCCTTCTCTGTAAACATGTTTATTTCTGCAGTAAAATTTGACATTTTAATATAAGGGGTCCATGGAGATCAACTCACTTTTGGAGCCATCCCCCACTGGCCACTCAAGGAACTGTAGTTTTTGGTACTAACATCAGCTTCATTTTTCGGCACCAGAAGTTGCCACACACACAAATACACACACCTACCTCCTGTCACTATCTCACTCACTCAAAAAATAATTACAGTAGGTGGATTGTAGCTGTAGCCGGAAATATAAAGAAACTATCTACAAACAAATAACGTAGGACTTGAAGGAAAACAAACAACAAAAAAGGCAAGGCAAATACAAATACAGTATACATATAAAGTCAACTACTATACAAATATGCATATTATGTATTAAAATAACAAACAAACCTATAGCTAAATTGAAGGCAGTGCAGTCAGTGTCTTAGTAGTTTAGTAGTTTAGTAGTAGTGTTACTCAGGAATGGTAAAGGTTGAGAGCTTTTTCACAGTTAAAAAAAAGTTGTCGGTTTCATTTAACCTTGATGTGGAGTCTTGCAACGTATACCTATTGTGTTCAAGGGTAGGTTGTACAGGGTACAGTGATGAACAGGACCAGAGTACAGGAGGCACGGGCTGAGTGGCAGTGGTCACAGGTTGGGTCTACTTCTGAATACATTTCCTTGAGTCTAACTTTGGTCCAGTAGATTCAGGGCAGGATTTTACATAGATTAATTCCATGCTTAGGGCAGATAGAAGATGAAGGAACTGAAGATAGACTGAATATTCTGTAAATAATTCACTGATTACTTGTTTTAATTCTATTTTTCTTTCTTTTGTTTTCTTGACTTAGAAGATGCCAATGGACCTTCTAAAACTTAAGGTCCATTCTTTAAGGTCCGCTCTAACAAACCTGTCAAGTTATTTCATGTAATCCAGAGCTGTACATTAACTTTTTCTGTACAAAGCACTGGGGCACAGAGGTCCAAACATTTGTAGCACAGGTCACACACAACTGCACTTTCAGATTCAGACTGAGATTAACTTTATTGATCATTAGGGGAAATTCGTTTGTGCTTTAGCTCACGAAAAAAAATTAAAATAAAACAAATAATCCGCGAAAGAAATTTTAAAAAGTCACAAAATATCATGTTTATATGGTTTGGAGAGCTGGAAAATGTTGTGTACCAATAAAGCGTAAATGTGAATACATGCAATGGAAACAGATTTAGCCAATAATTTGTGTGTGTGCATGTGTGGACCAATAAGGAGACAGCAACGCTCACTGAATTAATACAGGAAACAAACATAGATTACATATTAACAGCAACAAAATACCACCACATATGAAGAGCTGCAGAAACATGGTTCAATTCATGGAGCAAAGTTAAATCCAGCTTCAGGTTTTTTGACAAAATACGTCTTATATCTATCAGCTTCTCAATCAATAGCTCAGGTAGGTATGAGACACAAGAAATAAACACATAAAAACCTTATCATGGCTGTATGTTAGGGGTATGTGTAGGGCTGGGTGATCTGGCCGAAAGATCATCATATGATCAAAACAAAACATTACACAAACACATTACACAAACTCTGCAAGTTAATGTGGACTAAAACCAAACACGTTAGTGTGGACAGATGCTCAAGTATTGCTATAAACAGACTGAAATAAACTAACTAGCCTAGCAACAACAATGCTACAAATCCATAGGTTAGACCAACATCCATGTTCAATGCTCTCTGTAAAATACTGTAATTACATTGGTAAAACAGGCCATTTAAAATTAATGTTATCAGAGTTGGAAATTACACCATCTGTCCACTGAAAAGTAGATCATGTGACAAATTTTTTCATCATGAGATCGCCCAGCCCTAGGTCTGTGTCTGTTTGGCTCTTTAATGTATAATACAAACAGGAGTAGTATACATACACATGAACACTCCTTAGTGGGTTTAGCAGGTATCCTTGGTCTTTCTGGTCTTCCGGTATCACAAAGCTGCTCACGAATAACCTGGGTAGATCACCATGGCAACATGCTGCATGGCATGCTCTGGAGCAGGTTAACTTAAGAATATCATATCAAAACCTGTCAACAGATCAACCACTGACCAATCACACCATTAATCACACAGTCACCTTTGCTACAAGATCCTGACACCTTTCCCTAATTTATAATAATGTGGCAAAAAATCTTATATTAAAGACATACTGTAGCCTAGGCAATATATCCACAAAGATACATAGTTTTCCATATGCTCTACTACCAAATTTGTCACTTTACATCATACTGTTTATGTACATTATATTTGAATCTGTGTTATTGTATACTGTATATATTATCGTTTATGTCCTTACACCATGTCTACACATTACTATTCCACCCATTATTATCGCTTGCATCAACAGGCCAAAGTAAATTCCTGGTATGTAAAAACCAACTTGGCAATAATCCTATTTCTGAGTCTGTTCTTCTTCAGGACCAAACTCTTAAAATAGGGGTCTATTGCCTTACATGACAAATATACACTCTTATTTAATTTCAAAAACTTAATCTGCAAGACACTGACCTCTGGCTGGCAGATAATGAGCCACCTCAAGTCAAGTCAGCTTTATTTCTATAGCCCAAAAGCACATATCACAAATTTGATTAGTGAAACAAATGGCCTTTACAATCTGTACAGCACAACACCCTCTATATTTAGATCCTGAGTTCAAATGAGGAAAAACTGCTCAAAAAAAGAAACCTCAGCAGCAGACAGAGGAGGGATCCCCCTTGGAGGAGCGACAGGTATAGATCCATGTTTATGGTAGATGTTGTCCTACATGTGTGTAATAAGTAAACTCAAGGAAAAAAGAAACGCACCACATTCATTTTCTAAAATTCCTCACAAATATGCCTGCCATTGCAAAATTACGCACTGCTATGACTTCAGTACAAATTAGAGTCAAATTAAAATGACTGTTTTCTTGGTTCCAGTTGATTCATTTTGATAAGCAATAAAAAGTGTATTTTTGGATTCCTTACTCATGTGTGCTCATGAATAAAACTCAGAGATGAGTTTGACCACTGCTCAATTGTACACAGCCATTCCCTACAAAAAGACACCAAAATGGAACCAAAAACACATTTATCCATGATGCCACGACTGTTGCAATCGGCAAGAGATTGGGCCACTGGCATGCTCCAAGCCAGACGGAGTAGTCGGGCCACAGCCAGGGTGTTTGGTATTGTGCGCCTTGCTGAGCGTTACAACACCACCGGCTCCTCCAATGCCTGTCCCCGATCTGGTCAACCCCGTGTTACGATCGCTGCACAGGACGGTGCCAATCGGCTATCACATCTCTGTGACAGGTTCCAACCAGCAACAAGATCTGTGACCATTGGGACAGTGTCTGCCAGAACCATTCAGAATCACCTCCGAGTTGACAGTCTCCAACCATAGTGGCCATTTTTGTTAAAAAGGGTCCTTTATTGTTTTGTTATGTTATTGTTGTTCAAAATGTAATAAACATTAAAAAATTTGGCCTGAAGATCATGGATGGATGTATAGTTGATGTGCGTATATTAGATTTCCAACAAAAGAAATAACTGCCAAAAAATTGCAAACAAAAATCTGTGGTGCTTTTTCTTTTGTCCTTGAGTGTATATCCCATATAGACATTGAATATTCTGCCTTAGTTGCATGCAGCTTAATGAAGCATGTTGCCAATACCTCCAGTTTACCAGTCTAATTATTGCATCACAAGTAGTAAGTTGGCACTTGGCAGTAATCCTAATGATATTTCTTGAGATCAGTAGAGGAGAGCAATATACCCACTTTATTCTTAAACATCATCTGAGGCTGGAAGTCTCAGTATAATCCATCTCCAGTTCCTGTCTTCTTGTAATAAATCCCAGTCATGCCCTCTGTTAAGTCTATGACTGTGAATAATGGTTATCCCTGTGCAACACTGACTACTCACTGGTCATAAAGACTCAATGCAACATATTCCATAGTTTTCATATTCTAATTGAATCCCTCTTCTATCTTAAATATTCTATATCCACTATATTGTGCTAAAAAGAACTATGAAATTCCTGCAAGCACATAGCATTAACTACATGTTCATCCATGCAATTTGGATATAGACATCAAAATGTTTGGCATGCAGTCTATAAAAATTAGTGTAAAATTAAATAAGTAAGTAAAAGTAAGTACAAGGCTCCTATTTATTCCGACACAGCTTCTCATGCATAACTGTTGGACTTGTGTAGGTGTATGCAGTCTATACAGTAGAAAGGATATGCTGGATTAAACATACTACTGAGGCCTATACCAGGGATTCCAACATAACTAGCTAGCACAGTAATAAGATAAAGTGTAAACAATTGTTCTTAGCTTTAAAAAGAGCACAGTGAAACAGCTTGTTAAAAAAGTGAAATGCAAACCATTCTATAGATGATCTATGTGAATATTTTATGGATGAAAACTAAAGACGAGAAAGCTGAAGTAACTGATTGCTCAACATTGATGTGGTGAAATCGTGGGCTTGTACCGGGGCATGTGACCTACACATGACTGAGAGACTGCTGAGGGGCAGCTTCAGCACAGCAAAGCCAATATAAGACGAAAAACCTTAGAATATAGACAACGGGTGACTTTTAGTAACACATGTTAGTTAACAGTTAGAAAGTGAGCATTTTTTATGCGTTATCACACGGTCAGACGAACAAAATTAAGAATGACTAGCATGTTTGCGATATGACATGTAAACAACAGACCGTGTTGTCAGATAATTTCCTTCTAATTTTTTCTTCAGTCATCCACACACACAGCTGCTGATATGATATTTTCTTTCATAGCTTAGAGTCAGCTAAGAGACACATACATTCCGTTACATATATAAAACCATTAATGTACTGTTTCTTTATTTACATTTCAGCGTGAAATGCAGAAAAAACAAACCTATTGTCACCGAAGTCACTGCTGCTGGCAGCTGGCTAATAATTTTAGCTAGTAGTTTGTTTTATGTTACAAACTGGCTTTAGGATTAAAACTGTCAGACATCAAGACGCTAACAATAACCATGGCTAATATATTAGATACTAGGTTACATTATCTCAGGCTGCTCAAGTCAGCTGATGGTAGCCGCTAACTTAATGCTAACTCAACTGGTACTAGTAAGTCATCTCCCAGCGTTAGCTAACTTACTGGTTAGCCCAGCTAACCTTAGCTAGCTCGCCAAAATCTAACACAGCTCTGTATTACAATACTTACTATTCTGGATTCATTGTTGACTCGTTGTATACTGTATCCCTCTTGTGAGATGTCTCTTTTTACTCTGTCTGCAAACAAACAGCGCTGTCTAGTTCAGAAAACGAGAGCGGTGGCTAGCTTGCACTGCTCCCAAAACCACGGCCGGCTGGTTGTTTCTTTGTAAAAATCCAAAATGGCTGCAACTCCAACCAGGAAACAGCTAACATTAGCTAGCTGGTTAGCTAAATCGTGGATAATATAAAATACGTGTCTTGGTTTTACAGATACTAGTCTTTTAAAAACACCACTAACTCGTTGTATATCCGTTAACGACGATCTGAACTACAGTAGGATGTCTGTAAATGCCAAATCGGCCCCTTTCTCTCCCTCTATGTTGAGTTACCGCAACAGTGAACTGTCAAGCACCGTGAGGGATTACGTCATTTAGTGAAACGTGGCAATGAGGAGCAGCTTGTGCCCCGTGTCAAATTCTGGTCAAACTATGACATACGGATCCGGTCTACTTCATCCTAAATCTAATTGTGGTATCTTTTGTGTATGTTATGTATTGTATATTATGTGTACTGTTATCAGTGAGGCTTTAACAAAGAAAAAAGTAAGCTACGGAAAAAGGTTTCTTCTTCCATTTCACTTAACTTTAATGGATTTAATACAGCACTTGGTAGGTAATAGTAAGGTATATTGTTCATTAGACCTTACATTGTCAATTTTATTGATCAATAGATCTTAATAGTATTTATAGCTTTCTACAAAAATCATTTTACATAGACTATGATCAAAATATTGTAATATCATCCCACATAAGTAAATAATAAATACAGAAACGTATGTTAATTTGTGTGTAATGGGTCATTGTTGTACTGTCACTGGTACAAGGAAATAGCCCAACTGTGATGTCAGCACCTGTACAAGAGTACAATGGTTAATTATTAACTTTAACTTCACAGTTTACACACACACACACACACAGACTGGCCAAAAAAAAAGTTCCACACACAATATTTTGTTGGACTGCTTTTAGTTTTGATTATAGGACACATTCACTGGGGCATCATTTAACCTAAAGGGATTCAGGTCTGGAGTCTGTGGTGGCCTAAAAACAGATTGTGTGAAAATGATGTCTCATGCTCCCTGAACTACTCTTTCAGAAGCACAATGAGCCTGATGAATCCTGGCATTGTCATTTTGGAATATGCCCGTACCATCAGGGAAGATAAAATCCATTGATGTAAAAACCTGGTCTCAGGTATTCCGGTTTTCAGCTGACCTCATTTTTTGGACACAAAACGTTGCTGAACCTAGACCCAACCAACTGAAGCAAGCCAGATCATAACACTGCCCCCATAGGCTTCTACTGTAGGCACTAGACATGATGAATGATCATTTCATCCTCTTCTCTTCTCAGCCTGATGAGTGCATCACTCTGGAACACGGTCAGTTTGGACTCATCAGACCACATGACCTTTTTC
>JAPQRN010000008.1:21270456-21302172 GCA_037367275.1 Coranthus polyacanthus | reverse complement strand
CAGCTGGAGGTAGTCATTTCTCATTGATCAGCTGGAGGATCGGGAGGCTCTGTGGATAGTGTCCATGGATGAGACCTCTTGTAATATTAAATTCATGATACTTCATTCATCATCATTCTTCCTTCTCTGTACAGCCCCATGCATCTTAAAATCATCCTAATTGTGAACAAACAAATCCATTCTCTACGCACTGTTTCCTTAAGCATGAGTTTCATGTTTTAACAATATGCTATCATGTTATAACACAATAAGGTTGTGTGTTGTAATAACAGGAAAATATCTTGTTTTAACAGAACTTTGTGTGACACTTAAACATTTTTCAGCAAAAGATGTATTTATGCAGTATTTTTTTAACATTAGCAGTGTGGCATTTCTGGTATTAGGCCTGCTATGGTTTATGATGTATGTATTTATTAATTTGTATTTATTTAAATTTACTACAAATTTAAAGAAATTACATTTCTTTACTTTCTTTGAGACATCATTATCTGTTAAGTGGAGAGCTGGAGTCAGATGTATGTAGCAGCTTAGCATAAAGACGTAAGCTCTGAATACTACTCAGGTCTATCAAAGACAAGAATAAAAAAAAAAGGTTTTGATACACCGATAATAAATCTATATAATCTATTCAACTTATTTCAAGACATGCAAGGTGAATGTGAGAGCACTTTATACCTTTAACCCAATGCAGACAACAGTTCTATAAAAAAACATCTGTTATTTACTATCTTAAAAATCATTGCCTTTGTCAATTCTAACTAAATTGAATTCTGTTCATCAGTAAAGCCTTTCACCTACAATCCTAAAAGAGAGTCACTGATATTTTCAATTTACTGTGCCTTCAAACCTAATAATAATAACTGAATACAAAATAAGCAGTGTCAGTGATTTCATGTCAAAATACCTAATTATTCAAATAAAAAAATACATTCTTCAGTAAAATTCCAATATTAAAGAATGAAATGTTGGACTCACTTTACCACAGCAGGGTTTTTTGATCTGTTCCCAATTGGTCTCATCCATTCATCCATCATGACACCAGTATGTCGATTGACCAGGACCCCCAAGAAGAACAGTATGATCGGTGGAACGATCATCACTCCCAGAGAATAGAGTTTGTTATATTGAGGAAGGCAAGGGCAGTTGAAGTCAAAGCTGGTGTAAAGCTTGACGCTGACCAAGGCCAGTATGATACAGATCCCGTTGGAGATTGACTCCGAGTTGGACTGGAAGTACTGCAGGACTAACTTCAGACGTTCCATGGTGGTTTAGAGAATGTTCAGGGTGAAAACAGAAGCAGATCCAGCTGCTGGGAAGTTCCAAGAGGGTACAAGTATAACTGTTTTAGCTTCTTAAAGTATGGCTTAAAGAAATGTGTCTCAGCATTCTGAAGTGAAACACTTAAAAAAACAACTTTTTTAAACCATATGAGCTAATCCTCAGAGATCAAAGGCCACAGTGATCCACAGTCCAGCAGTCACAGTTGACAATGTGAGCTTCGGTGGGAAGACACCTGTTATGAAGTGAGTCCTGCAGTGATCGAGGAAGACGCTGATGTACCAAGTGACAGAGCTGTGTGACCACACCCTGCATCACTGACACAGGTTAACAAAGACCAACATTACTTCCTGGTCAGACCGTATTGTAATCAGGAATCAGCTCTGAACTAGCATCAAAGGATGAATCCACAATTAACTGGGTGGTGCTTGCCTTTAGAAGGGCTCAATTTCTTTTTATCATTATCATCACTGTAAATGTTGTGAATGCAGCATTCAACTTCTCCAAGTCAGTATTTTTAGCTGTACCTGCAGAGTCTGTGTGGGTACATCTCTGTAGGCTTTTTTATAATCATTTCCCAGTCTTCTTTGCAAAACTGAGAGGTTGAAAGGATCAATGATAATGTGCCAAATCAGAACAAAAATTATCTCAAGGCACTTTACATACTAATGTCAAGACCTTACAATATTAGAGAAAAACCCAGCCCATCCCCCGAGAGAAGGCACTTAGCAACAGTGGAAAGGAAAAGCTCTCTCTAAAAGGAATGAAACAAGTCCGACAGAACCCTGGAAAGAGGAGAGAGAAGAGAAAAACATGGAGACACAGCAGCAAACAATGCAGGCAAACACTGGGCAGGTTGAAAGGAGCAGAGAGGAGCACGAACTACAGGAGAGAGAAGACACAAAGTTATGTAAATGTGAGACATACTAGGGCTGAGCAATAAAATGACAATTATTGTTACCAGGATATATTTTTATACTTTGATAATTATAATAATTTTACTTATCATGATATACATGTTTCTTTTGTCTTTAGGGTTTATTTTGTTTACATTATTAGCTAAACCACTCAAAATGTTTCAATGCTTTCATTTTATTGAATAAGAACTCAGATTATGCTGACTTGAACATAAAATCAAAATGAAAATTAGCAGAAACTCACAAAATCAGACCACAGGTGTGCTTTTGTCCTTTGCTATTTCTTCATATGTATTTTATGACATTTTTGTTTTGTTGCATCTTTTATTACATTATAGTAAAATATACCTACTGTCCCCGAATGAGGACATATTTTTTTCAAAAACTACTTCATGATCAAAGACAAAGCTTAGGTTTTATACTTATCAGTTTGGGTGTTATAATTGCACATCGTAAACTAGGCCAGTTATTACAGAAGAACTGGGACAAGAAAGCAAAACAGTTGGACCATCTTGTCTATCAATGGTGGGATGCATCAATGCCATTAAAAGCATTCTAGCATTGCCCACGTTTTATACATTTTTTCACAGACCCAGTGAGCACCCAGTCTTACATTTGGGTAATATCTTTTGTTTTTCATCTAGAGAAAATGAGTTTCACTACCTCTTGCTATTCATTTTACAAAATCAAAGTGATCCAAACGGTCAACTGTGCCATAGTGTCAGTACAAGGTAACTTATGTGATAAATTACATTTAACATTACATTTTCTCTTTTGTTACTGCCTCACCATATTGTTGTGGGTTTGTTAAAAATATCATTTTAGTTTTGTTTCCTGCGATTCTCAACAGTAGCCACCGTGCCACACCAACAGTTACACGGACCTCACTCTGAGCTCAACCAGCTCATCTAAACGTTGATGCATTGTTTTATACAAGTAATCTTCTGCATAGATTTATTGGAACTGTACTAGGTATACAGTATGCAAATTGGGTGGTAAGATACTGAGAAAAGGGGCCCAGATACAGTCAAAGTTTAAGGGGTTTCTCTTGACACAACTGACTACAGAGTATTTGATCAGGGGTACAAGTTCATTGAGACACATACACACACGAAATTGTCAGTTGGTTTATTTATAAAAGGAAAAACAATAGTAGACATGTAGGCTTCATCTGCATCAAAGTGCTTTTTAATTACGTTTCAATAAAGAAAACTGGTATCAAATGACAAGGATGAATTCAACAGTGTTACTTCAGCTTTACTGGTGTTAGAAGCTGTGAATGGTAACTGCAGAAGGCTTCTCTTAAAACACAATATTCTATGGAAAGTGCAGAAATCTGCCACCATGGCTTTGACTGATACCATGGACTGGAAAAAATCTGTTCCAGCCAGTGTCCTGGTCTGACAGGTGCAGTACCAGGAAAGCACGTAAGATGTTGATGTTTAGGATATTTTTTGGGTTTCAGTAACACATTGTATTGTCCTGCCACAGTCTATAAGCCACCGGAGAGTCTGTTCAGCAGCAAAGAAAGAAAGAGCTTAAAAATCAGGGGAAACAGACTATTATCTTTAAACTTGAAAATGGTCAAAATGTCATCATCTGCTTTCAAAACCGCATGGACCATCAAATCCTTAACAGTACAGTGATTAAACACCATAGACTATGTTCAATGAAAAAACAACAACAACAACAACAACAACAAAAAGCTTATGAAACAAAGAACTGTCATCAGTGGGACAGTGAAAGCCAAAAAGACAACATTTTCAGGTTAGACACAGCAGTCCTTGAAGCGACAGCAGTTGTTGGCCACAGCTTGGTATTTGAAGGAATGCTGTTGAAAGTTAACATCTGCATGTTTCAAGTGTTCTCAGCTCAGCACAATCTCTGATGACTCGCTGCTGTCGATCAGTCTGAAGACTCCCACCTTCTCCTTACTCACGGTCGCCCTTTCTTTGTCTGAGAAAGAAAATAAACGCAGAAGCCTTTATTTATATCCATGAATATCATATTGAATTGGAAAAGTGCTGTGACAATCACTGAACTCAGGAGGTTCCTCCCAATAACATGTTTGCTCTTCCAGGGGACCCACAGACCTTTTTGCAAGTCTGTAAACATCTTTGCATAAATATGTAAAGTATGTAAATATCTGCGTATTTCACACGTCGTCACTGGAAAATGCTCCATTTGGAAAAAGGCCAGAGTTGGAATATCTAAGCAGAATATGCTGTTTACATGATTCATATCAAATTCTGAATATTGTCATATTAGGAATAAATAATGGATTATTACTGTACATGTAAACGTAGTGACTGATGACCTCGCTGGTTCTCTTTGAAAATATAGTGTGTGCTCACCCAGCAGGTCACTGCGATCCAGCAACATCTCCAGGTCCTTGTCACTGATCACCTTTCCCTTTGAAGCCTTCATCTTCCTGTGGGGAACACAATCCACAGCACAATATCAAGCTTCACATATGAAAATCAGTGCCTGTATTGACCCAGTCTTTACACCCCAAACATTTCAGCTTGTTGTGGTGAAGGACAGATTCTTACTTCTCAGTGCCTCTAGCCTTAAGAAGCTCCATCAGCTCATCCAGATCAATGCAGCTTTTACTTTGGTTCAGCTCTGACTTCTCACCTTTGAACTTTTCTGTGTGGGACAGCACCATTAGAAAAGATAGACATATTAACAGTCTGCATTTGGAAAGTATTTCAGAACATTCAGGTTGCACAAAGTAGTTAAATATTACTTCCTGTGTCAACAGCACTACAGCTGGAAATGGCAAAAAAGAAAGGAAAAAAAAATTGAAAAAATTGACATTTGTGTGTGTCTGGACCTGGACCATTTCTGGCAAAACATCTAAATTTGCTGCATTGCCACAGCAACACAGTTTTACTATTTGCACTGTATCATGCCTGTCTAGAGGCAATTCCAGCACCTGAAAGGCATGTATCCTATTTAGGACACTCACTCTTGTGGATGACCATCTGTTCCAGCTTCCTCTTGGCCGACGCCCTCTCAAGGATCTGTTGGTCAATGGTATTGGCAGTGACCAGGCGATACACCACCACAGGCTTGGTTTGTCCAATGCGGTGGCAGCGGTCCTGAGCCTGCAGGTCTGCCTGGGGGTTCTAAACCGAAAAGAAGCATCGTCACACAATGACCAAAACAAAAAGTGCCCAGGAAACAGCTGTCATGGTTCAAAGTTCAAACATCAAACATAGATAAACAAACAACGTGACATTTAAGGTACACTTACCCAGTCACTGTCAAAGATGATGACTGTGTCAGCAGCTGTCAAGTTGATTCCAAGTCCTCCAGCTCTTGTGCTCAGCAGAAAGAGGAACACTTCTGGATTTTTGGAAAACTTGGTCATCTGGAGGAGAGGAAGAAGATGTTATACAGCGGGAGACACTTATTGTGTTCATATGAGGTTCAGTGTTATGTCCTGTTTAGAACAATCTGGGAAATTCATTTCATCACCACCTCCTTAATCATTCATTTTCAAACTCACATTTTCCTCTCTGTCAGTGTAGGACATACTGCCATCCAGTCGGCTGTACTGGAAGCCCCGCAGGTAGCAGTAATCCATCAAAAGATCCAAAATGGAAGTCATCTGACTAAAGATCAGAACCTGGAGCACAAGCAAACAATCATGTTTATAGTGTCAACAGTTAGTCATAGGGATGGAAATTTCAAGTAAAAATACTACTCGAAAATTACTGGGAAGTAGTCAACAATTATTCAAATATTGGATCATTTCATCTTCTATTTTGTCGGATGTCATTGTGGTCATAAAATAAAGTGTTTTCTCATGACGTAGAAGTGTCTGCTGTTTGACATGCAGTTTTTATGCCATGAATAAAAGACTATTCCATACCTGTACCACATAGAGCAGGACTAAACGGAGGGCTGACACCAGACAGTGACTGACTGGAGTCATAGTCTGTGTGACAATGACCGGTAGGGCTAAACAAGACTACACTTTATTACCTGTGATGTTCACAGGCAAGTTCATCTTCTGCTTTACATTAATGGTCACTAATACATGAGATGGAAACCCTGGCAAAAACAGCTATGCACTATGTGCTTTAATCTAGAATATTAAGAAGCATTAACTAAATTGGTTGCATTTGTCGAGTGAACCCAGTCCTGGATCACATATGCAGCACATTCTCATGTGCACCCTGAATAACAAGCTCATGGAGGCACCAGGATTTGTCCTGGTATGTGTGACCCCTGCAAGACAGGACGACAGTTGCATAAACTAATGGATTTAACTAATAGATAAATCATCTAACTGTAAGTTTCAAATAGCAGTTAACACAAATGTGGGATATGAAAATGTTTACTGAGGTGATTAACTGTATATCCAAGTTTGATGCTGGTCACATGACATATGGTTTCACCTTGTGTCCCCTTTTCTTCAGAGCAGGCAGCAGTCTGTCCAGTATGAGCAACTTCCCGGAGCTCTGCACCAGTTGCTCATCAATCTGCAGTGTCACACAGCATGTGGATACAGAGGAAGGAAGAACACAAACTGAAAGGTCACTGCTTTACATGTAGGCACCAGGAGGCACCAATGTTACTTTACAAGCAATTAAACATACAGATGTGCTACCTTAAATTCCTGTGTGGCAGGGTCAAGGGGGTACTCGACCAGGTAGGGGTGGTTACAGCACCTCTTCAGCAGCATGAGGATGTTCTGCTGCTTCAGGTTGATCTGAGCATCCTGCGGGCTCTGGGTGTCCAGTGCTGCAAAGGAGCTGGAGGAGAGGAGATCCAGGTCAGATTCATCCACAGACAAAGGCTGTCTGTCATACAACTCTGGAAAAAATTAAGAGACCACTCCAAATTTCCAGACCTGAACCACAATGAAAACCTCTGGAATGTGATCAGTATGGATGGATGGTCACAAGGCATCAAACAAAGCCCAAGCTGCATTTTTGCGGAAAGCAGCCAACACCAACATGATGTAAAACTGGTGGATAGCATGCCAAGGCACATGACAGCTGGGACTGAAAATCAGGGTTATTCCACTAAATCTTGATTTCTGATTTCTTTTCCTGAGTGAAAGCATTAGTACTGCATTGTTTAACAATTAATATGAATTTGTTTTCTTTGCATTATTCAAGGTCTGAAAACACAAGCTTTTTGGTGATTTTTGACCAGTAAATGCTTAAAAGACAATATTTTTATTTGGAATTTGGGAGTCTTGTCAGTAGTTTCTAGAATATGCTCATTTTACTCAAGTACATACCTATAAATTGTAAACCTAGTGGTCTTTTCATTTTTTCGCAGAGCTGTACTTATATGCAGGGTGATCAGGTCTATAGTGGCTGAACAAAAGAGTCTGAGGATATGAGGACAAACACAGGCTAGAAGTAGATGAGCAGCTGAGAACAAAAGCTGACAGCCGGGATCAGTGAAGCCAGATATTGTACATAAAGGAGCATTTCAGCCCTCACAGTGCACACCTCTGCTCATGTTCCTTGCGGACTTTCTCCAGATATTTCTCCAGATCAACCGGTGTGTCTCCATTTTTTTCAGTGTAGTCCACCAGCTTTCGAGTTCTGCGTTTCGGCCTGCCATTTGATGCAATGACAACTGGGTCCTCTGTCTGCAAAAAACACAAGAGCACAAAATCTACATTACCTTTCATTGAAAGGTTTCCTGTGTATCAGCATGTGCTGTAATTCACTGACAAAGGCAGAAGGGAAGACAATGGATGAATGGATGAGAAAAATAGTTGATTAAAAATACTTACAATCTGGCATTAGAAAGGCCAGAGGAGGACAGACCTGCACTTGACATGTTTATTACACACAAACTGTGTGAGCTACGTTACTCTGAATCCAAACAGAACTTTTATGCTTTTTCAACAAACATAACATTTACAAACATAACAAATATGCTTGTTTCTTATAACTTATGCAAAAACAGCTTGGAGTATATGAACATTCTCGATATTCTGTCCAGTCTTGGTCCAAACCTTGACAGTATACGAGTGAATGCTACACACCTTTTCCTGTCCCAACATCTTGGCGATGGTCTTGTTGACCACAGCGGTGTAAAAAGCCTCCTGTTTGGCGGTCAGAGGAGCATAAACAATGAGCTCCTTCTTTGGAGGAACCTCCAGCGTCACGTCAGACTTCAACCTTCTGAGCAAAAACGGCGTCAAAATCTGAAACACAAACAGCATGTTTTTTCCGGAATCCACAGGAGGTCAGTTCAAGTGGGATACTGACACCAGATTTTAAAAAAGAACACAAAAGGATACACATACAAAGATTGTAACAGCACCATCTACCACCAGAATACAACCAAATTACAGCTTGGAAGCAGCATGAATTTATAGAAAGTCATCAAAACACACTTAGATAATATTCACTCTACATGTTAGAGATGTTAAGGTGTTAAAGTCTCACTCTGAGGTGATCTTTTGGAAGACTGACCTGGTGCAACATGCTCAGGATGTTCTGCTCGCGCTCAGCAGCCACCACAGTCTCTGCTTCACCGAGGGAGTCTATGTCAAACCATGACTCAAAGCTGCACAACAGACATGTAAAAGCAAAGGGTTAAAACAGTCACCTTTATACACTTACTTCACACATAGGCCTCTTCCACCAACATGGAACTGGTGCTGATCTGGTTTGCAAATCTAATTTCAAACATTTCAGCTGGTTGGTGATTAAATCATCTACTGAGTTTATGGAAAAGCTATTAAATAGCACAAAAGAGAGTAAACAGAGAGGTTACACTGGAACACAAGAACATAATTACAGACAGAAAAAAGGATCTGGATGAGGTGTTATGGTCTGTTGTACATTGTGCTCCACCCTCCATTAATGATGCATCCTTCATTAGAATAGTTTCACTCAAAAGCTGTGTCCTGTTTCACTAGATGGAACCAAGGTTCAAAGAATCCTGAACGGAACCAGTTCAAGAACCAGAACTCATTTGGTGGAAAAGGCCTGTCAGTCAATTAAGTGTGAGATCACTCGATTCAAATCAACGTCTGTGAGTAGCTACAGATACCTCTTCAGGTCATCGAACACCTCAGGCAGGAGGAAGTTGAGAAGGGACCAGAGTTCAGCCAGGTTGTTCTGCAGCGGCGTGCCCGTCAGCAGTAGCTTGTTGTCAGTGGGCATCATCTTTAGCTCCCTCACCAGTCGACAGTTAAGGTTTTTGATCCTGTGGCCTTCATCCACTATCAGGTACTTCCACTGGAAACGCTGAAGAGAACATATAGAATTCATATTGATTTCTTGACCAGTGAATATCTTCCTTCATCCTACACCCCCACTTCCATCAGACTGTACAACACCTTAGTCAAAGGCAGATAGACTGGAGACTAAACTGAAGAGAGACTGACTATTCTGTAAAAATGTATTACTTGTTTTAATTTTTCTTATCTTTTCTTGAGCTAAAGGACACATGAATTTCCCCTGGGGATTAATTAAGTTCATCTGAATGTGAATTTCTGAAGTTAGATTGCTGAAATGTTACACATTGAACCTTTAACTATACATTAATTTAGGCTTGCTTTTGTTTGGTCTTACTGTTGTTACTTATTACCTTCTGTTTCCCACGTTTTCTTTGTCTGTCAAAGTTATTATTATGATCATCATCAAAGTAAAGGAAAACCAAGCAAACCTGTAGAAACTTTCTGTCAATCATGGAGATCTCAAATGAGGTGATGACCACAGGACACATGTTGAGGGACCCCTGAGGCCTGCGGATCTGCTTCAGCACCTTGGCCCTCTCTTCTTGGGGACCATGGTAAAGCAGCACGGATACCTACAACAAACACAGGATACCTCTGAGAACGTGTGTCGATCCAGATTACTCACATTTCACACAACAGATACACATCTTAATCACCTGTAGCTCTACATAAGCTACACCACGGCTTCCGTGTGGCTTGCATTTTATCTCCTTGAGTACATATTTTTATATACTACATGGATCCAGTGATTGTGTGCTGGGTACAGAGCATCTCTATAATATGGGTGACCTGCACCCGATGCTGTGTGCCTGAACACACCCAGTGCTGCTGCTCTGCTATCACAACACTAGCATACTTTTTTCAAATGTATTTACAGTATTGTAAGAGTGTGTGGACTCTGCGACATATACATTTGATTATCCTTCTTGTAATTTATGAAGTTCTTTGAACTGAATCTATGTGTCTGATGACAGAGTCCGGGCATCTTACCTCTGGTGTGAAGCGCTTAAACTCACTGATCCAGTTGGGCAGAGTAGAGAGAGGGGCCACCACCAGGAAGGGGCCCATCACCTTCTTTTCTATCATCATGGCAATGTGGGCGATGCACTGGATAGTCTTTCCTAGTCCCATCTCATCAGCCAGGATCCCATTGATGCCGTTCTCCCACAACATCTGACCACACACACACACACGAATATAGTACCTTACACCAATTTTGACTTCCAAGAATTTCCATGTCACAATAAAACCTACTACCTGCTTAATGGTATTACATAATAGTTGCATCTTTATGATCACACTGTACTCTTACCATGTTATTTCCAAGCTGTAATGTAAAGTGCTCCTAGATCAACACAGCTTTTCAAAAGCCTGCCAGAGAGTCGAGTTTTGTTACCAGCAGCTGAGCAAAGCAACAGACGCTAACAACAAAGTCAGCGACAACTAGGGCCGGGCTAAAAATACATACCATATAATAGTATTTTATTTGCAGCACCAAAACAGTATACTGTCTGTGTTAATGGTAAATATATAACACCAAATACACAGCAGACACGGAAGACTGTATCTTAATAGTGTAACCATGCTTATTGCACACATACATTTTTGGGTTCGAATGATCAGGATCACATTACCAGGGAGACATAGTGTTTTCTAAACCTGACTCACCCTAAGCCACTCGATGCCCTCAATCTGGTACCACCTCATGATACCTCCAGTGAAGAGCAGGGGCTGCTGGGAGGGCACTGGCTGGCCATCCACCTTCCTGTACGGATGCAAAAGATGCTTGGCGTTGTCTCGCACTGCCTCTGACAGACGATTCTTGATGTCTTGGTTGGAGTCACTCATCTTCTCAATATCCTCAGCTTCCAGTTTCCTCTGGGCCAAAGCCCCATCCTGAAATCAAACATTGGAGAAATTCATGGTCCCGACCATACTTTGCTGCAGCTTCGCTTGTATGTAATGTAAACAAATCCTATTTTTGAACAACTCAATTCCGCTTTGCTGAACATGAAAAAAGTCAAATAAAAATCATCATTACCGCTTCCTCAACCTTTGCTTTCTTAGCCTGTGACATGATTTCCTGGAAGACAAAACAGCAGAACAAATGTAAGCACATCAGTAAATGACAAATGGCAAAAGGGGAGACAAAAAAAAAAAAATCAAATGAAGCCTTACTTCCTTTGACATGACATCTGCAATTTTGTAGTCTTCATCCCTCCTTCGCTTCTTTTTATCTGTTTAGAAAGCAACAAAGACAGTAGTTTTTTTAAAAGCTTATAAAATAAGAGGCAGAGGATTGGTAGAACTGATGGTTTATTCTTTCACTGCTTCCCACTCACCTTTATCTGGTGCTGTACTGTCTGTATTTGGCATCTAAAAAGAGGAAAACATACAGAAAAACTTATTTTGGTGTAAAACAAGAAGATTTCTACTAGAGATAGACTGATTAATCCCCGCTGATAGGACATTTTATAAACTCTGCAGTCTCTGCAGAGGCTGAAAAGATACAAATTTGTCCAACCTATATTTTTTTCCCCATCATTAGTATATCTGCCTTTAAAAATTCACTATCAGTCGACCTGTGATTTCTTCAGTAACAGTCACTCACCTTCTTGGCTTTCTTTTCAAGTTTGTCCTTCTTGAGTTTCTCCTGAATTCAAAGACACAACATAATATGACATTAATACTGAGTGAAGCAGTGCGGGTGGGCGGGCAGGCAGATGGATGGATGATTCATCCCTCAGGGATGTTCATATGTCCAGTGACTCTCAATATACAGCAGTCACCATATACAATTACAATTACATTTAAGGCCACAGTTGATTCATCTAGATTAAATAAAACTAAAATCACCAATTAAAATCTATTATGAATTTATGTGAACACAACATTTAAATGTTTGAACTAAAGTAAATACTTTATTATAGTTTAGATTTTTTTTATTGGCCTGTTGAAAATCCTGTCATTGACCCATGTACAAGATGAAAAACAGCTGTTTCATATTAAAAGTAATCCACAGATCTACATGGTGTTCTGATGTACTCCACCTCATTCTGTTGTTGCTCCATTTTCGTCAGCAGAAACTTGGAGTAGATGTTGCTCTTCTGGAGCAGATGCTGCAGCCTCTTGTAGCGCAGTTCATGAGAATCTCTCTCCCAGGACTCCCGGACCTTGTGGGAGTTTTAACAGAAAAAGCTAAAGATCACACATGTTATATGTCTTGACAAAATCAGTCCTACAATGATTTTGCCTAAATATGGTGACATAGAAGAGTAAATGAACCCTTAATTACCCAGGTTTATCATCTTAATTACTGGTGTGATCTACATTTAAGCATAAAGTAACTACATGCAAATACTTTGTTACTGTACTTCAGTACAGAATTATTCTATTTTCAGGTAACTTTCCTCCGGTATTTACTTATATTTATTTTCATTTTTCTTACAACTTATTACTTTTACTCCTAACATTTTAACGCAAATATCTGTACTTCCTACTCCTTACATTAAAACTAAAGTAACAAGCCTGTTTTGAAAATGTAATTTAGGGGGATTAGTGATTTTTATTTTGCATGAGGATCGTCAAGATTATTTTCAATCTAAATGAATGGGACAGTAACACATAGAAAAGACACTCCCTTGATTTATCCATCAATGCATATTCATGCATGACAAATGTAACAACATAAAAACATAAGAGACACAACAAGACGAAAACAACTTCAAAGATGCAACAAGTTTACTGCAGTAAAGAAGTTGAATCAGTAGTTCTATTTTGACCATAAGTATCTGTACTTCTACTGGAGGAAACTATGTGTGGACTTTTGCCACCTCTGCATTTAAGTTACAGTACTATACAGCTTCAAAATGATGAAGAAAATGTTATGGAACTAAGGTTGTATTGTCTTGCCATTATAAATGGGAAAATATTCCCAAGTTTATCAGGTATGTCACAGCATTCAGTAGACAATGAGACTACACATCAAAGTAAATCTAATAAAGAATATGGTCAAACTGGACATGTGAATTAATAAGCAAAAAAACCTTTTCCATCATCTCCTTTTCTTTCCTCTGCCCCTCCTCCATCAGCTGCTTTTCTTCATCCTCCATTTCCTTAGTGATGACCACTTCAGACATCACATTCTCAGACTTCACACTGGCACCTTGAACCAAAAAACAGTGATGTCCTCACACTGGATAATAGTGACAAAATCACAAAACGGTTTTGTGGTAATATAATCAGTAACATGTTTGTTCCTAACCATCTGCAGTTTCCATGGTGGTACCCAGCGGCTCCTCAGACTCATCAGGTTTTGGGCAATGAGGAGATGCACTTCGAGTTTCTTCCTTCACACTGTCAGTGTGGGGGAAAATACAAAAGTCATTCAGAGGATACGATTTGCCTACAGGCAGCACAACAAAATGTGGACATTTTTAAACACAAAAGACATCTCTTAACAGGACGACTAAACTAACTTTTCAAAACATGTCTAGGACTTAAACTAATCCGTAGGTTCTTCATATGTGTAAATTCATTCACGGAACAGCAGGAAGAGTCATATTTTATTGCTTATATTCAAATGTATCTTACTGCTTTTGGTTCGTTGTCCTTTTATTTATGTGTGATGTCATTTCTCTTTTTATTCTCTTTGTATTTTTTTTACTGCTTTTATTGTTTTCATTCTCTTTTTTGCTATTTATTGTTATTTTACACTTTGTTGTCTCACATATCTTCCATCCTGTTTTAACTTGTCATGCTTTATATCCTTTCTTTCTGGTTTTAGCTTGTTCTTAATTTATACTTTAAACTCTCTTGTTATGGTTTGGCCTGGTGGTGGCGTTGTTGCACTCTCTGTCATTGCATTAATGCTGAGCTTTGTCAGTCAAAGCACCTCGTAAACTGCCGTTTTTAAAAGTACTATATAAATAAAGTTAATATTATTATCATCATTATTATTATGGCATGTAAAAACTAAACTAACAATAGGTAACCCTCAACAGTCATGTCTGCAGGTTTTCAGTGTGTCTACACATCAGACACTTAAATTTAATGCTTTTTAAGACCTTTTTTTTCCATATTTTACTTTTTCAAGCATTGCATGTAAATCTAAAGGTAAGTACATGTGGTCCTGTTCAAAAGAAGGTTTTATGTAGGAAAATGGTTATTAGAATGACATTTTGCCAACAGGTGCAAGTAGAAATTTAAAAGACAGTTTTTGGTTCAGTGGCAGGTTTAAGGTTTTGTAACTTCAGAAATGTGGACTTTCACACAGAAGAGCTTGACTTGTGTTGACCAAAAAAAAACATAAATAAATAAATATATAGTGTTAATAATAACAATAATGATTCCGTATATTAAAAGATGGATCAATCAAATTAGATAAGTTGTTGATGTTTGTTGCAATTAAGAGCTCTCAAATTTATGACTTTTTAAATGACAAAGGCCTTTATAAAGTTGAATTGAAGACATGTGAAGTCTACCTGTAGACGCCCTGGCTGGGAGTAGCAAAATATAACATGTAAAAAGGATTATTATGCATTCAAAAACACGGTGTGTATTACTTTGATTCACAATAAACTATTTTTAAATTCAGTTTATTTAACTCTGAGTAATTTAACTATTAGGACAAGAAAATAAAAGCAGAAGTACTTACCAGCTCATTTTCGCTAAGATCAAAGATCAGACGATAGTCCCAAAGTGGCTAATTCCAGATTTGTAGCTCAACAATATATAAAAAGTTAGATTGAGGAACAAAAGCAACTTTACTGAACACACACGAAAAGGTCTTTCAAAAACTCATTCTTCAGTAATGCAACTCCTGAACTAACCAAGCATTTGGCGGCTGTTGGGGTCGTTTTTAAGTGTGCAAAACTGCGGACAGTTATAATAAATTTCGCCTTTTGCAAGTACTAATATTAGCCCCGGTTTGAATCCCACGTTAGGACTCTGCGGCTACACGGTACTATCTGCGGTTACAAGCTAGAATGTAGAAATGCACTTCCGCTAAATGCCTTTCAAAATGAAGATGCCTAAGCGAAGGTTGCACTGTATGGTTGGATTTATTTTCGTGAATGTGTTTTATTTTGAAGGCAAAAAGGCTTCACTTCCTCCATTTTTGTAAATCAGCTTTTCTTACTTGACGCAAACAGATGTGTTGTTATGGGAGGGGCTTTTCCCTTTCGCGCCAGTTCGGACGAAACCACTGGTTGTAAAAATGGATTTTAATTGCTCACGTAAGAGTAAAGAAATTGTTTTACTTTATATGTGAATACAAAAAGTAAAACAAAGGTAACAAGTACATAAACAGGTACAAAAAAGTAAAACGTTATTAGCAGACTCCAGATCATTTCACTATACAGCGGAAAGAAATTAACAACACAACCACCCCTTCCAGCGAAAAAATGTGTCAAACCTAACCTGACATTTCCCGCGAATGAAGGATGCAGGAAATATTAAACTCTGATCTATTGTACGCAAAGTTAATAGTCTACTGGTTCGTTTTTCTCCACCCCATATGTGCTGGAATGCATATGAATTTCACAGTTACAACTGCGTTGCAAATTGTGAATATAGTATAAAAAGAGAAATATTTCAGTCACAATGTCTTGTAACTATATTCTTGACGTTAGTCAAAGTATTATGTTACCAAGCCCAACAGTGTCAGGGTTGTGACGGTTACTTATCAAATGTAATAGATTCGAGATTAACTAAAGGTGGACAACATAAATGTAATCTGAGTTCTTATTGAATTTCCTTATTATTTTATAGCAGCAAGAGGAGAAAATGCCAAGTTAGTGTGAAGTTGATCTGAGGAAACAAAATGTACTTGTGTTTTTGATTAACAATATTAGAGACATATCAATTCATTGGATTATAAAGAGCCATTTTTGACCCAAAAGAGAAAATAATACAAATATTTAATAATTACAATAAAGAAAACAGTTGAGATTTGTACTATTTTTATTGGTGGATGCTATTTCCAAAACAAAAAAACTGATTCATTGTGTAATGGAGAAAAACTCAATTGGCATGTGCAGGCTTACTTAGAAACAGGCTACGTATGAGCAAATACAAATTGATTTTGTGCTTTTGGGTGTGCCAAAAAAGATGCCAAGCCCTAATGTAGCATATATCACATATTTTGGTTGATAAAATGTTTAAAAAATGTTTTTGTTCTGTGTATAGGCTGCTCATTTTTACAGATGGCCAGCTTTATGATATAATGATCGCAAAATGTTCAAATGTATTGATATTAATTTCAGTATGTTCCTTATGTTTTTCTGACAAAGCCACAGAGAGCCACTGGAGAGAGGCTGAACAGCCACATCTGGCTCAGGAGCCGTGTGTTGCAGACCCCTACGCTAAACAGAGAAAGGCTGAGTGGGGCTTCCTCTCCATTATATCCCAATCCCTATTTCATTTACTGCATTTCCTACTGTCTAACCAAAGCTCTCGAACTGACATTACACCTCCTGTGTAGATGACTCTCTTTATAGTCTTTTAAGTTTGCCTAACATGTTAAAGCCAACTGTGTTCTTATGAGATCTAATGGCATTTCATTCATTTCCTCTTGCAATGCTGATAGCAGGGTTGTCTCAGTGTCTTATATTGCAATGTATCCAATCTTTTTAGTAATGTTCTTGACACAGATTGATATACTATACACAAACTGACCTGATTAATCCTATATACAAACCCCATTCCCAGAAAACTTGGGACATTTTCTAAAATGTAACAAACTAAAATCTGTGATTTTAATTTGTTTGTACCTTTATTTAAAGACTGTCAATGTTTTTACTAACCAACTTAATTGTATTTAGTGAATATAAACAAATTTAGATTTTGATGGCTGCAACACACTCAAAAAACGTTCTGACTGAAACAAACTAAGACCGAAATGACTGATGAATGAATGATTTATGGAATATACAACTAACAGTGTTCTACAATTAGCAGGCTAATTAGTAACAGATGAGGGGATCATTATTGGACATTAAAGGAGCATCCATCAAAGCCTTTGCAAGGATGAGTTGTGGCTCCAAATTCTGTGAGAGAATTGTCAATCAGTTTAAAAAGAATATTTCTCAACACAAAATTGCAAAGAATTTCAGTCTTTCACCATCTACAGTATATAATATTGTGGAAAGATTCAGGGAGCCCAGGGAAATCTCAGGGTGTAAAGACCAAGTGTGGAAACCACTGTTGAATGTGCATGAACTTTGAGCACTCAGGTGGCATTGCATGGGAAACCTGAAACTCTATTACACAAGGAGGAAGCCCTATTAATTCTGTACAGAAATGGTGCTGAGTTCTCTGGACCCTCATCATCTCAGATGGACTGAAAGACAGTGGAAACATGTGCTGTGGTCAGACGACTCCACGTTTCAGCTGGTTTTCAGGAAAAATGGACATCAGGTTGTACAAGTCAAAGATGAAAAAGACCACCCAGACTGTGATGGTCTAATGCTGCATCAGTATCTGTGATGGGCTGAGGTTGCATCAGTGTCCACATAGCTGACCTGCATATGTGTGAAGGTACCATTGATGTGAAGACATAGATTGGAATTTTAGAGCCATATACTGTCATCAAGTCGACATCTTTTCCCTGAAGTCTGTGGTTATTTCAGCAGAACAAAGCCAGGCCTAATTCTGCATCTGTCCTGTCTGCAGTCCACATCTGTCACCTATTGAACATCATGAAGTAGAGGATCAGACAAGGCCACCACGGACTGTGAGTACTGTAAGTCAAGTCTTGTAAACAGTAAGAATGGACAAAAGTTCTTTTAAATTAATTAATTAAATAATAATTAATTAAAACGGAAGTAATTAAAACGGAAAGGCAGTGTAACATAGTGATAACCAAAGCCGTTTAGAACATCACATCATGCGTATATATGGGTGTGTAATTTGGGACATTTTCTAAAATGCAATATGAAATGCAAAAAGAAGTCTGTGTTACGTCTGGAATGTACACTCCGACACAGACGGTGGCGATATTCACCTTTTACAATGGTTTGGATCCACCAATAAACACGAAGAGAGGAAAGTTTTTACTGCGCATGTGTGAATGTGTACCGTTTCAGGCGGGCAGATTCAAAACAAGCAAGATGGAGTTAATATCTGCGCTCCAATTTCTGAAGCTAAACGAAATCCCGAAAGGTAAAATAATGTATTTTGTGTGTTATGCCAGCTATATAGTCCTGTTACCATGGATGATGCGCATTAATTAATTTCAGCTGTTGTTCAATGCCTTGACTCGACTATTCGTGACGGAAAGCTGACGCTAACCTACAGGTATTTCCCGGGCTCGTCGTTGTGAGCTGGTGTAGTCTACAGCAGGTATTACAGAAAGAAGGTTCAACAAACTTTGAAGTTAACCCTGGTCTGGTTGGAGTTGCCCAACCCAGACCTGGGAAACGACTTTTGGTTCAAGAACAGTTGACCAAAGGTAGTTGAATCGTTTCTGAGAAGATACTCACTCTGAATTAAACGCATGCAAATAGCCGTCGTTAGTTAAGCTGAGACACAGAACGGTTCATCATGGCAAAAGGGAGAGATGACATTCGATATTCATAGGTCTATTGTCTATAAAGCGTCATTCTGTTTTATTATTTCATTTAAACACAAAATGACAGTATATTCACGTAAAGTTTCAGTGCAGGTGTTGACAGCCAGCTGTCTTCATGGCAAGGTCACGTTGTATTCTGTGCTGAGGTTTTGAGGATTTGTAACAAACTAATACAAACTAATTCGAGCTCCATCTCCCGACATGAACTGCATCTCTCAACATGCATATCTAGACCATAGACCTAGCCCTTTTCTTTCTTGAGTTCTAATCATACTGCAGTCCAAATCAGTGTTTTCTCTACCCATATAAGGTTTAGGTGCAACACCTAAGGCTCATGTCAACATTCATGAGGTTGTTTTGCACTGACCTTTTATGGTTGACTGAATGTGAATGTGGGATATGCGGCTGATGTGCACATTTCCACATGGACTGTGAAATCATAAATGGAAAATGTCCTACATGTTTGTGTGTGTGCGCACACAGTTTTATGAATCTGATTATTTTTTTATGTCATTTTTGGCTTTTGGACAAACATGGATCCTATGCACTGTTTTATAAATGAGGCCCCAGGTCATGTGATAACTGTGCTGTGATTTCCAGCCTGGGTGGACTCAGTGTGGGATGTGGAGTTTACAGAGAGAAAACCATTAGATGACGCCATAGAAGAGGAGCTCACAGCCAGTGGAGAAAAGGCCTTCAGACACCTCTACCAGTGTTTACTGGCTCACACTGCTGAACAAGAACTATCTGCTGACACAGATCCTGCATCACAGGTAAAACAGATGTAGCATGGAGAAGATTCAAGGACTACAAATGGATTATTTAAACAGTTTAGGACTTTCTGGTTGTGAACTTGAAATCAGTGTGGCTGCTTTCTTACCCTACATGCTGTTTATGTCTGGTCTTTTATTAGTATCCTAAAACAAAGACTTTGCTTTATCAAAGTGTTAAATCACCATTTGCGTTCCAGACTTGAAGGCTGAATGCATTTGGGTTCTGAGCTTGTTGCCAACACTTTGCTGCCTGCAGCTCCTTTGTCATATTAATACAATTGCTATTTTACACAAATTAATACAGGCCTGAGTTGCTTTCATTAAAGTCAAAGCCACAAAGTGACAAGTCAGACTACATTTCTGTTGCTTAGCAAGGCACAAGTCTGAATACACAAGTCTGCACAAGTTTGAGGGTCTAAGGACAGAGGGTGTTGTATATTGTACTGTAAAGCCCTTTGAGGCAAATCCTTGATTTGTGATATTAGACTATATAAATGAAATTGAATTGAATTGAATTGAACCATAGACTGTATATGAAAAGTAGACAAAGCCTCTGTGATGTCACCCACTGGTTTGTGGACTGCTGTTTTGAAGCAAAAATGGCAGCATTTTGGCCATCATCTTGTTTTTTTAGAAACCATATTTGATTAAAAGGGTGGAGCTGGGAAAGAGCGAGAGGTGAAACTTGGCAAGAAAATGCTAACTTACTGAAAATACTGACCACACTGATTAACTGTAATGTTAAACACCACTAAGTTATTTTAGTTACTTGATGAATGTTAACACACAAACCTGTGTTTAATAACCGTGATGTCAACTTTGTGGAATGTATAAATACACTAGTTAGCCCTAGCTAGCAGGCTAGCTGACAGACCATATAATCCAATTTGAATTAATGCAGACATGTAGCTTTTACGGTCTTGTTAACCTTACCCACTACTACAGAAGATCTGTAGCTGTAAAATGTTTTATTCAATAGACTCTGAAAGTCTGGCTCAGCAGCCGAGCTAGGTGTCACACACATGGCAGACATGGACAGACAGCACTCATTCACCTGTCACTCACAGCAACTACACCTAAAGTTGAGCATCTTAGCAGTTAGTTGGAGTTGACTTTAAGATGTAATTGTAACTTTATAAATATGCTGACGATTTATTATAGTTTATTATTATTATTATTATTATTATTTAGCAATTATTAAATGATTGAAATGCAATGTATGCCATTTATTCGAATTAACTAAAACCTAACCTATGGTCTTTTAAATTTAGTCACATCACTAATGTGGTTTCTTATCTCCCTGTTTGTTCAGAGCAATTAGCCTGACTGTCTCCCATGTCGCTTTGCAGAGTATCTGGGCAGTGCTGGGGGAGAATGGTGTGTCTGTTAAGTCTCTGGTGGCCGTGCTGTCCTTTTTTGTCCTGTCAGGAAAAGCCAAAATGGCCAATATCCAGCAGAGGGTGAGTGGCTTGCACGCCGCCTCGCTCTACCTGCTGCTACTTGGACTTCCAGGTAATAATCCACACTGTGCTGAACATACAGACAAAAGGTCTGCCCAATCTAACAAGTCAAATTTTTATGTAAACTTATGACACTATTCGTTTTCATCCCTCTTTTCTCTTGGCCTTGGCTATTCCTCTGTGACATATTCATTGTACTGTAATATTGAAGTACCTTTGTCTTTTCACACCTGCAGCCTTTATTCTATTTGAATCAAACTGTGTCAAAGTGTGTTTTCCCTGTTTGGTGTGATTCATGTGGACAGGTGTGAACAGTACAGTGCTGCACTCGATTGTAGACAAAAACGACTCCACTGAGTTTGTTTAGAGGTGATCTCAGTCCTGTCCCAAACAAACACTTGAGCAGTTTGTTTTTGGTGGGTACATGATCTGAACCTGATCTGACCCAACTATCAGGGGCCTGTATCACGAAGCAGGATTAGGGTTTAGTGAGGTAACTTCTGGTTTAACCCTGGATTTTCAGTGTCACAAAGGTGGTTTACTCTTTACTGGGGTATCTTGCCATTGTAACTTACTCTGCAAACATAACTTGCTTCAGACCAGATTAATATCCATTAATTAAATGGTTATCGCCTATTAAAGTAATTGTCAACTATTTAGATAATCGATAATCAGTTTCAGTAATTTTTTAAGAAAAAAGTAGAAAAATTCTCTGATTTCACCTTCTTAAATGTGAGTATTTTCTGGTTTCTTTTCTCCTCTGTGACAGTAAACTGAATATCTTTGGGTTATGGACCAAACAAAACAAGACATATGAGGACTTTTTCACCATTTTCTGACATTTAATAGGCCAAACAACTAATTGGAAAAAAGTATAATTGGCAATGAAAATAATCATTATTTGTAGTCCCACTACTGACCAGTCAATTCTCCTAGAAGAACTTGTGGACTTTGGTGTGCAGATATAAAAAAGAAAAAAAGAATCTTGGTGCACCGTGCAGGTACTGAGAGTGTCTCTGAAGAAGATGAGTTATACAGACCATCTGAACACCTTGGTTTGCCTCTATATAGTGATATAATAAATAATCAACAGAAACTGATTAAAGCACTAAAGACTTGTTGATCTTATAAGATTTGACAGTGAGTTTATTTACTTACTAGTGTGAATTCTGATTTTATATTAGTTCTTTACTTGCTCCCAGAGTGTTTAACAGCACCAGGGTTGAACTGAAAGAATAAGATTTAATTTAATTTAACAGACTAAACAGTTGTAATTACAGTCAGGTCCACAGACAGTTGTGTTGTCTCTATCCTTTCTGGCTTTGGCTGCAGCAGCTGTGTGACTTTTAGCCTATATTATGTTTTTAAATTCCTCATATCTGTTTAAAATTTTAGTTTGTTCTTCTTAACCTTATCTAGACATGTCCATGTTTGTGATTGGTCACCTGGTGCCAACTCTGCCTCTTTGATGTGAACATGCTCATAACTAAAATTGGAAGCCATGAGAGTGAGTTCATAACCACCTATGTGATACCACTTAGTGTGGTCTGTTGAACTTGTGATCCAGGTTTAAGTTTAAGTTAAATGGCTCCTGTAGCCAGGTGTGCTTTGCATTCTGGAATGCAGCAAAACATGTAAACTGTAGCAGCTTGCATAATAGTAGCAGCGGTTAGTTGGAGAATGAACTGAGGTCCCTAACTGATGTTTCTCTCACAGAAACATGCACTATTCCAGAACACAGAACCTTCTTCCTGCATTAAATTTTTGCTCGTGCCTCAGGCACATCTGACCAATACGAAGAGTGAACGTTCTCACATGGTTTGAAGTGATGCATTTTGGCATGGATATTCCTGCATTAGCCCTTTTCCACTAACAAGCAACTGGTCCCATTCTGGCATTTGGAGCATTGTGACCAAAAATAAATTGCTTTGTAACCTGGAGTTGTTATAAAGCAGTAGGTTTTCCCTTGAACTGAAGTGTGAACCAATGTAGGCGTATCATATTCTACAGGTTGGAAAGACAGGATGAAAAAAAACAACAAAGGGAGTGTGAGAAACCAGTGGAGAAAGAAATGTACATTAACTGCTGAAAAGCTAGAAATATAGCACAAGAAAGACTAAGAACACTGCTTTCACAAAAACAAATAATAAACTTTAAAAAAAACCCAAACATAATTATTACCAAGACTAAAAAAAAAAGTTTGCAAAAAGTAGAGCTAGACATGGTAACATGTTACCATATAACGGTTCGTTGTGCATTGTGCATCGCCCTCCGTTAAAAATGCATCCTTAATTAGAATAGTTCCAATCACAACCTATGGAGAGACTGGTTCACTAGATGGCACTAAGGTTCCAAGAATTAAACATTTTTAAAACAAGCTGAACCAAGAGGTGGAACGCTCTTGGCTCCAGTTCTAGGTCTTACAAACTCATTGACTAATCAATTAATTTGAAACAGACAACTGAGAACCAGAAAGTACCCCGAAACCATCACCCCTCACTGACTGCTGTTCTCAAAACTAGGCCTGTCACTCATTGAAAAAAGTTTGAAACTCATGGTTTACACGAAAGTATCACAAGTAATAGAAATCATTGGTAAAACAACAATAAAATACAGTACAGTGTAATTATCACCAAAGCATAAAACATTGACAACATTTTCAGTACCAAGTAAAGAAATGTACACAACAATCTCCAGCAGTAAGGCAGCAGACTGGGACAGCTCTGGTAAAGAAACAACAGTGTTTTATTTTTAAATGACTAATGGCATATATATATATATTTGTTACTTTTTAGGGAGCATTGCCAACAAGGTTTTTCATGAGGTTTTGTTGGACACATGTTCAGACATGACGTCTTACTGCTGGCCTCAGGACTCTGGCAAGAAGCGCAAAAAGGAGGCACTGAAGATCTCCCAGGCAGAAGGCAAACGGTCCAAACCACACCGCAAAGACTGTCAAGAGGTACCGTATGAGAGCTCACTCAAACATATGGAACTGCGTGTGATATGACTGTAGGGGGGCTGGAGTTGCAAACCAAGAGATGACCTCTCCAGACCTGAGCCATTCTCTGTTATTTTAATGCCTGTGTTTGCTGGCGTGCTTTAACATTACTTTTAACTTTTGTGTATGTGTGTATGTATCTTTAGGATTTATTTTGTTCACATTGTCAGCTAAATCACAAAATGTTTCAGTGTTTTCATCTTGTTGAATAAGAACTCAGATTGCACCCATTTTCTTTATTTTCTTTTTTATTTCTTGATCATGACAAAACAATTGGATAAAACAACTGTGTTCAGATGTATCCAGCCATTGCTCACACTCTACCTTAGCAACAGCTAGTTTTAAAATTCAGTTGCCTCTGGATTTATTAAATTTTCGTTCAAATATTCTTAATTTTATTTAATAATCCAGATTAATTTTGGATTAGTATATTAACATAGTGAGACTTAACACAACTGTAACATTATCCATGATACATTAAAAAGGAGTCAAAGGTCAAAGTGAGACTATGTAATAAACACAACCTAGCCAAAAAAAGGTCCACCTGGATTTAACTAAGCAAACAGGTAAGAGCCTTCCATTAGATAATTACTGCAGTGATCAATGTGTTTCAAGTGGAAACAGGTTATTTAACCTTAACTGGTGCAGTGAGTAGCTTCTCATTTCTTAAGCAACCATGTCAGAAAACTTATGCCATGGTTGTGGAACAGATGTGACTCTGTTTAAGCAGGGTCAAATTATTGGCATGCATCAAGCAAAGAAAACAACTAAGGACATACTGAAACTACTGAAATTGGGTTAAGAACAGTCAAACCCATTATTAACCCCTGGAAGGATAGTGGGGAACCATCATCTTTGAGGAAGAAGTGTGGTCAGAAAATAATCTGGAATGATTGTGATCAGAGATTTGGTGAAATCAAATCATAACAATTCAACAATGAAACTCTATTAAACTATGTTTGATAGTGAAAGTAAGAACATTTTCACATACACAATGTAAAGAGAAGAGATTGGGACTAAACAGCTGTGTAGCTTTAAGAAAACCATTTATCAGTAAGGCTAATCGGGGAAAAAAGGCTTCATTTTGCTAGAGAGCATAAAGACTAACTGAATACCCCTCACCTTACTCTCCTTTGGTGGCTGCTAAAAATGTGAAACAATGACAATTATTGAATTATTGAAGCCTTGCAGGGATCCTCGGCCCCTGTACTAAAGAGCAGAAATAAATAAGAGCAATGGAACATATTGTATTTTATTTATTGTAGACATAACATTTTGCACACTTAGAGACAGACATTAGATGATAAAATCATTTGTTGCAATAGCTTTTAGAGATAGACTGATTGGGGCTGATAGGATGTTTTACAAACTATCGGTATCAGCAGAACTTTAGCAGCAATGGCTGATGGCTAATAGTTTCTGAAGTGGAATTGCTGACTTTGACGGAAGATATTAACTAAAAAAATAAAAATCACACCTAGCATTTAGCCTTTTTGACGGTTGGTGTGATGTTCAGTCATCCAGATTTATTTGTTATTTGATTTATTCATTCAGGTATTTATTGCTTTGACTTAATTCAACTATAATCTATTTTCTTAAAAAAAAGCACATTTCCAACAGTGTTAAGTTATTTTGTGGAGGAAGATGAAATCGGTTGATTAATCAGCTTTTTCCTGTTAGAAACTATGGATATTATATCAGCCTTTAAAAATCCACTATCAGTCGACCTCTACTAGGTTTTACGGTGTGAATGGGAGCAGCAGTAGTCATTTTTGTTGAGCTTGGATGAATTATCATGATGGTTTCTGTCTGTTCCTCTCAGATGGATGTGGATGAAGCAGAGGAAGAGGAGGAGGAAGGGGAGCTTCATTTTTCTGGTCAGGACCTGGTAACGATCAGAGCTGCTGTGGTTCTCCTGGTTCAAAGCCTCCTCAGGCTCCTCCAAACATTTCCACTCAAAGGCAGACCACAGAGCGCCAACAACTGCACCCAGGTGGACTATGACTCTACTGTCACACCAGCTCTATGTCACAGCTCTGTCTGTGAAGCCTGCTCAACACTGCCTTCTGTTCTGAACCTTCTCATTTCTCTCTGCAGATCTTCAGCAAGCTGCTTTACTTTGAGCCAGTCATCAGAGAGCTAAACTTCACTACTGGACAGTGAGTTTTATGCACTTGAGCTCTTTTTTGACTTCTTAAATAATGTCCAATGTGATGGAGGTGAAATGGAGCTGTTGTCTGTGTTGTGTGTGCACAGGGATTTCACCAAACTGAAGAGTGTCCCTGAGATGGCTTTCTATGGCCTGCAGCTGCTTTGCACCCCAAAACATGGAGACCAGAAAGAAGTCAGTTCCAAACCTTTTTCTCTGCGTTTCTCTATTAAGACACTACCCACTTGCACTGTATACATGTCCAAAGAACCCTCATAAAACTGTAATAATAGGGCATATCCCACATGTTTTAGTCGGAATGCTCTATTCAACAATAATAGTGGAATGTTAGTCGTTACTTAAACATACTCATTGAGCTACTCCACTCACTGTTAAAAACAAGAAAATATTTATTTTAAGGAAACTGCATCATATTTTATATTTTCATGTTTTTATGGATGGGCAAACAATTTAGGTGTCTTACAAAGACTGCATGTGTAAAAAATATGATAAAATTAAGGATTCTGTATGATACTTGTGTGCATGCTCGTGTTAAACATTACAATACAAGGAAGAAGAGAAATACCCTTGTAAATACCCTCGTGCAATACATTACAGTACAAAATCAAACAAGGAAATCTAAAAAGCTGCACTGAGGTCAGATTTGCTTTAGTCATTTGCAGAATGCATTTACACTTGTAAAGTATTGAGATTAGGTATGTGATTATTGTCTGACTGTGACCATGTCTGTTGTCCAGTCTCTGCGGAGGGTTTTCCATCGGCTGCTCTACGTCATCCTGATGATGAACAAAGGAAACAGGGGGAAGCCCTCCCTCCTCATTCCCAACCAGGCCATCCTCACCACCCGCAACCAGACCATCCATTTTATTTGGTAAACAGCTGTGTGTCAAACAAATGTCCAACCAAACATAATACTTACTTGTCTCAGTCTAGATGTTGCACAAAAGTGAACCTATGTGTACAAAAGTTGAAGATGAAAAATGTATAATAATGTATGCACAACATTAAGTTGTAGTCAGTAGTTAGAGTTGTTTTTATAATGTTATAAAACATATATATATATATACATATACAAATGCAGGGGAGCTAAAGTAGTTTTCTTTTTGTTAAAATTGGTATAGAAAAAAAGTATCATTCAGGAACCCATATGGAAGCCACGGTATCAGTATTGCTACTGGTATCAAACATTTTTGAATGATACAGAGCCCTACATCTTGTGGTCTTCTTCAGTGAATGGAAATGGCTTAAGTGTCATCATGGGTGGTTACATGATTAAAAACTGGCCATATATGGGATGGCCTTCATAATCATTCTCTATAATAAAAAAACAGTCAAATAACATCATATGAGTTGAATGTTTGTATTAGACTCACATTTATATTAAAAATCCATGTGATGGTTCTGACTTCCTCTTACTGGTTAGTTTAGTAATATTTTTGCCATTTAACTGGACACTTGTAAATTATTCATTTAGACCATTCGGTTGATTGTTTGGTCTGCTGAACATACATCAAAGGTATAAAGGTAGAGTCAGAGAATGGGGCAAGATAACCAACTATTAATAAGTGAAAATGATGACTGCTAGTTTTGGATCAACTTATAATTTGTTGTCTAACATCATCTTTGTATTTGTGATTACAGTCACATTGTGGATGAGCTGAAAGAGCTGGCTCTACCTTTCCTACAAATCCTCCTGCAGCACATCTGCTTCCAGGTGAGTTCTCCAGAAAACACTCAGCAGTGACACTGACACATTTCTGTCCTGCTCTCCCTGAAAAGATGAACAGGAGCAGCTACTGATATTACAGCTGTTACAGTTAGGCAAGCAAATGATATGTATCATTTGTGGATCTGTTATTACTGCTCTGGTATAATGTTTATGCTGTTGGTTTGCAGATGGTGGAGAAAAGTGAATTTCGTACCCATGGAGCCCAGGCTGTGGGTATGCTGACTGCACAGATGGCAGGTACAGAGTATGCCTGCTTCATCAAGTGGCTGTCTAACTACTCCAGACACACAAAGGTAATCCTGCAGTGTTTCTCACAGAGGTTGTGTTAGATTTTGTCACAGGGCATATGAGATGATAATGATATAAAACAAAACAATCAGAGATTGCAGACCCTCGTCCCCTTGGATCCCATCTGCCACACTGAATAATTCCACTATGTTGTGAATATACTCAATGAAATATCTATATGAATGCCCTCTTCTGTTTCTGACACCGACTATGCGGTCAGTTTTCATGTCCACAACACCGCATGAAGCAATTTTTTTTTTTCACTAACTACAATGGTCATTGTGTCTTAACAGGCAAATACGGTCAATGTAATTTTACAGAATCAGACTGGAGAGTAGACTGAGACTGGAATTTCCAGTTCAGCCAGAGTCATACAGTGCCTGTCAAAAGATTGGAAACACCTAGTCTTATTGTTTTTAAGTACATGCATGCGCCTAATGTTTATATCCAACAAACTAGGCAATTTAACGGTATGAAGATTTATTTTGACCAAACAAATATATAAATGTACAGAAAATTTATATCTAGGAAGTAGTCAGAGGTTGGCAAGACTCTCTGAACATGGAACTTCCTAATCCTGCGAACACTCCCCCGGAAGAAATCCTGCAGCATGCACTCCATGCAGGTTGCACCCCTCGGTGACCCATAGTGGTCACAGACGTGCTCCAGTGGCTCTTCAATGCGCTGTCTGCACCTGGATAGAAGACACCTGATTGACAGTGTGTAGAATAATTTAATCTGTCAAAATGACAGACAGCTTTCAGATTTTTCCCTCATTGTTTAAAAAAAAAAAAAAAATCATTCACTGATGGAAAATAATTGGTTAATGCTCTGAAGTTGCAGAGCTGGAGAACAAGGCCAAAGACAGGTCCCATGTGAGCACAGATAGTCTGAATGAAGAGAAACTTTTGTGTTCAGAATTAAAGCTCTGTGCCCTTATTTTCTGAATAGACTTTCTGTCTTTTCTCTTAATTTAATTCACTTAATTGTTAATTTGTCAGATGATTTTTAAGTGCTCAAAATATGGACAATTGATTGTTTTTATTCCTAGATAATAAAAATTAAAACTAAATGAGACTAATTCTCATTTGAGAAAAGGAATTATTTGAGAATTAGTCTTGGTAGTAGCAGGCTAGGAGTTTCCCTTTCAGAGGGTGAAATTTGGGCAGGAGAGTATTAAAATGAGTTACACAACTTGATTTACTAAGGTTTGCAGCTGTCAGTTTAGTACCAATTGTGCCATTTTTTTAACACGAAAAAAAAAGCATATCTTAACCCACTTTATGCTGGTCATGGCTGTGATAGTTGGGCAGAGAGAAAGTGCTGCTGAGCACAGTGTGTATAGTAGAAGGGAAAACATTTTCTCCACTGCAACCAACTGAATATCTGCCCCTCCCTCCCCTTCGGCAGCCAAAAAAAAGTGAATGCCCTCTTTAGTCAATGTTTGTTTTGTCTAATATGACACACTTAAGCTTTTTAATATGTAAAAATTCAGTTTGACTGCTTAGTATATAAAGAGGCTGAAAATTGTTAATACAATATCCTCAGGGAATGTTGATTATCAGCATCTTTAGACAAAATAATGTCTACTATAAATTCCAAAGCAGAGTGTGTCCTTGGTTCTATAGATGGTATGCCGCCTGTTCTCTGTGGACGTGGTGATGGTTCTGCTGGAGCAGCCAGAGAGGAGGCCAGAGGACTGTCCAGACCCGGAGCTGGTCCCCTTCCTGCCCCATAAGTTCCTCATCCAGGATCTGCTGTTTGCACGGAGGATGGATGACTCACCCACTGTCCAAGGCCATGCTCTTGCCTGCTTGGCTCAGTGTCTGGAACTCCCTTCACTCAACGCCACCCGGGCTGTTCATGCTCTCTTCTCTGCCAGTGAGTTAACACACATACAGGGCATTTGAGTACCACAAACACCTGAGTTTGAGAATTCCCACCAATTTCTTCTGTAGAGAAAGCTGCAACATCATGGATACTCTGTTTGCGTGGTCAGTGCACTCTTTTCACTGCAACGTTATCAGTTGTGTCAACAGATTTTCATCATAGTTTTTGTCATCATAAATAGTTTTTATTTATTTATTGTCTTGGTGTGTCCCGGTGTGTTTCCATCCAGCTGTTTTATTTGCATTTTCAATTTGTGCGAGCCCTTAATATTCTCAAAACAGTAGTGGATAGAAACAAGCATAAATGTGCATTTTCTTTTGCAGATATTCCGAAATTTGGTTAAAATTTTCAATACATTTGGATGGAAACCTGTCTATTGACTGTTGTGAGAAATACATGTGTGAAACCTACACTTATTATATTTATCAGATTACAAGTAATGAGCTACAGCTGTGTTGTCAGTACAATCCTCGCACCCTCAGCAGGTATGCCTATGCGCAATCTGGTGCTGCGCTAATTTGCTCACATAATTTGTCCTGCATAGTAAATCTAGCCCTTACTGTGCTGCAGAGTTTATAGTTCACTTGTTAAATATTGTGTCTCAGGTGCTTCCTTCATATCACTCTGGGATATATAGAATAGTAAGTCCTTGAAATCATCTCTGCTTTATGATTGTATTTCCACTAAAGGTACTAATCTGCTCTTTTCCAGCTGGGTGCCAGACAGTGTTGGATGGTGAAATAACAGAAGGTGCAGTACAATTTTATGGTAACATGTTTATTTTTGTATGCTTTTGTCACCTACTGAACACTAAGGCTCATTGTGGCATGTCTCTCTAAAAATACTTGTTGAAGGCCTGCCACAAAAAGATGGGAAAGTGGCTTGATTACATCATTTAGTGGTGTTTCAGTGTTGATTCACAGTACAAGACCAACTCTTGTGGCTCTTGCGTATGCGTACAAGATTAATTCTTTCTTTATTTAGTTATTTTTGGGGTTTCATTGTTCAGAAGGATGTCTTTGACAATGTCTGGATGTTTTTCACATTTAGCTGCTGAACAGGCCAAGGTTCTCTGGGCTTGCATTTGAGTTTAATGCAGGATGTGTTACATCATACATAATTTGGAGACAGTTGTGGTCTAGTATGCAACTTTTACAAGTCCAATTTTTGCATGGTTGCACCTAAAATATCTGATTTCACAACAATTTCAAATGTGTGGTTTTATTTATTTTTAATTGAAGGCAAGTAGTGATAGTAAAAACTAACCTGGTATTGCCATTCTTAAATGAGAATTTGTCTGGGTCCTCTCAGTTCATTTTTAATTTCCATGGGGTGTTATCAACAGGCTCAGACCAAAATGTGTTTCCCCTACCATTATATTACGGGGTGCCCCACCACCCACCCCCCAATG
>JAPQRN010000008.1:21234136-21254236 GCA_037367275.1 Coranthus polyacanthus | reverse complement strand
TATATATATACGTATTGTGTATTCTGTTGTTTTTGATGTTTTTTAAAGTATGTACTTCTACTGGAAAGTACTCTGCTTGAAAAGTGCATTATTATATACATTATTATGCTGTCATCAAGTGTACAAGTGAATGACAGGACACACAGGGTTTAGAAGACCTAGACCCAGAAACCCAGTTACATTCAGTGGGGAATAAAGGTGTTCAGTTTATTACCTGGTAAACTGCCTCAAACACGTAATAATCTGTGCATAATAATCTGTATGTGCAGGTTTGATTTCTGCTCTGAGAACACAGAGAAACGTCCCTCAGAGAATTTAGGCCAGGTTCTTTTTGGAGAGAGGATTGAACCATCACCCTACAAGGTAAGTGTAGAATAACACAGATACACAGACACACACACTGATTTCATTATCTCACTGGTGGCACTCACTGACATAACCTTAACCATCACATCACAATGCCTAACCCCTAACCCTGACTGGTTACCCTTAACCTAACTCTAATTTGATCCTATCCTTAGAACACCTCTTACCTGAATCATTTATGGTAAAGAAATGTGAACTATGTCCCGATGAGGGAGTTCAGTCAACGATATGTCTCCATGATGAGCTAACAAAAAAACAGGGCCACGTACAAACACACACACTACTATTATTAATAATATAATTTAGATTACATCAAAGCTTATAGGAGCAGTCTGTGTTTGTACATGGATATATGGTATTCAGATGACATGTTAACTTTTGATTGATTTAGAATGTTGCTAATACTGTACTGTAAAAACAGTTGCACCTATGAAATACTAACAATGCATCGTGTGTCTCAGTTTGAGTTTAAGAAAGCAGCAGTGTGTCAGAAGGTGTGCACCAGAACCTATGACACCAGCGTCTCATCTGACAAAACCAAACTGGACTTCCTCAAGAAAGGCATGTTACTCAACTACCAGCATCACTGGTATGTATGTTTTGACGCACACATAGTTAAGTTTCCTTAAATGTAATTGTTTTTTACAGTATTGCATGAATGTAAAATTTCTGTATCTGTGATAAAAACATAAGGAAAAAGGATAAACACTTAGGTCACAAACACCAAAGGTCAAAAAGCCACAACAGATAAATGAAAGAACCGCTCACACCTTTTTTGATGGATGTACTTCCTGTGAAACTTTGTCTGAAATGAGAATACATTTTAACTGCTAATGAAATAAATTTCTTCCACAAAATGTTCAATGTGTAGTCAACACTGAGAAAAATTTTGCTCTAACTCTAAATCTGTGCCTCCCTTTTTTATTTGATTCTTAATTGCCTAAACTGAAACTAAAGTAAACAGAACACGTGGACCAGTAAATCAGTAGAACTATATGTAGTACTACAGCACACATACAAAGTAATAGGTTAAAATCACAGATGATGAAAAATGTTCAAGCCTCATTCATGTGCTCATGTGCTTTTTTGTGTAGGATTGTGGACAACATGCCGGTCACCTGGTGCTATGATGTTGAAGATGGACAGAAGTTCTGTAATCCTGGCTTCCCTATTGGCTGTTATGTCACAGAAGGAGGTCGAGCCAAAGATGCCTGTGTGGTCAATGTGAGTGTGTCAAACGCAAATGCAAAAAGCTGTAAAGGTTAAAAGCACAAACTAAATCCTCAGTATATGTAATGGCCAATCCCATGTACTGACTTCAATCAAAGTCAGATTTGCATCTTCTCCATATCCAATAGGCTCAGATAGGCTTCTTTTAAATATGGTTTTGCCGTTGTCCACTAAACATTTAGTAGAGACACAAGATGATTTATTTATCTGAAAAAATTTAAAAAAAAAAAGATTTTCAATGTTAGATTTCAATGCCTGCAGCACACAGGAGCAGCAAAGGACCTGGCCTGGGAATTGGATCTGGGTCACCCATACATTTTCATAGGAGACCGATGTGGACTGCACCCAGGCCAGTCAAGTGCATCTATGAAGCCATGCTGTTGAACTGGTACAAAATGAGGCCCGGCTTTGTTCTACTGAAATAACTACACACTTCGGGGAAAAGACGTCGACTTGATGGCAGTATATGTGTCTAACATTCCAGTCTATTCCTTCACATTGATGGTACCTTCACACATATGCAGGTCAGACATGCCAGGACTGTGCCAAAAAACAAGCTGCAACGTGGACCACAGCATACATTTCCACCGTCTTTTCGTCCATCTTAGATGATCTTAGCTCCAGAGAACTCTGTGGCTTTTCTGCACAGAATTGATGTAGGGCTTCCTCTTTGCGTAATTTAGTTTCAGTTTGCATTTCTGGATGCAGCGGCAAACTGTTTTAATGACCACGGTTTTCCAAAGTCCATGTGTCTATATTTATCATGATAGCATGACGGTTTCTCATGCGATGCTGCCTGACGCCTGGGACACACTGCCTGCATCACCTCTGCTCACACCGGCTGCATTTTACTACTGCAGCACTGCTACTGCCTGCCCTACTTTCTACAATGAGTTTCCCATTTACATCCTGTCAGTACATTCTCCCATAAATGTAGTTTCTAGACTAGTCTCTAGTTTACTCTAGTTTAAAGTCCCCCAGAAACAAAGGTTTGTCTGAGCGTTTGTACACAATATAATGCAAAAATGACTACAAAAAATATATCGCTGTAAAAGATATATTGTAAAACAAAGGTCTTGTGGACAGAATTTTTTTAAACGGTGGGGGAAAAATACCAGTTTAGAAAAATATCCGTATTCATTTGGACAGGGCAAGTCGTTGGTGGATGCTCCTTTTATGTCCAATTATAATCCCCTCATCTGTCCTTATTTTTTATCTCTGTCCTAATGTTTTTTGAGCGTGCTGCAGGCATCAAAATCAAAATTTGTTTAAGTTTACAAATTTCTGACCTTGTTGCTCTTTGTTCTAAATTTCTATGTTTTTGTTTTTCAGTCCAACTTTAATGAAAAGGACGCTTTCTACATCTTTAATCACGTGGACATCACTATCCATTACCACATCATTGAAAATGAACAGCTTGGGGCGCGACTGGTTGCTGCTAAGATTGAACCCAAAAGGTAAAAGATGGCAGTTTTAGCTGAGATATATCAAACACATGGACTACTACAGATGCATTAGCAAATTCAATGCTGTCATCAAGATGTTTGAGATCCTTTTTTTACATTTGATGTAAGTAGTGCTATTGATTGCTGTCATAAGGCTGTATTACTTTATATATGTATCAGGAATAAAGCAGGATGCAGGGATTCAGGGATGCAATCAACTCCCTTTTCAGCAAATTACACTTTTTTTTACATCAGTTGAAAGATGAGACTGATTCTGCAAATGCTCCTAAAGATGTTTTGATGAAGATCTAGGCATTCATCCAAAACTGACAATGAATAGTCTATACAATGGATGAATGTCTCACAAACTCACAAACAAAGGACAAAATCAAAAATGTACTGTATTTCCTCATATAAAAACTGGGAGTCTCCAATAATGGCCATGGGTGAGGTTGACACAAACAAATAAAGTCCAGTTCCCTAATACAGGCTGGGTAAAAAATTCTATGGATAAACTTCTGCTGTTTGTCTTTTAATGTGTAAACTGAGGTGTTCAGGCCAGCCGAGAGATATAATCCCTCCAGTATGTCCTGGGTCTGCCCCAAGGTACATGCCCGAAAACCTCACCATGGAGACGTCCAGGAGGCATCCTGACCAGATTCCCAAACCACCTCAACTGGCTCCTCTGGATGTGGAGACGCAGCGGCTCTACTCTGAGCTCCTCACCCCATCTCTAAGGGAGAGCCCAGTCACCCTGCAGAGGAAACTCATTTGCGGCACTTGTATCACTTGTCTCATTCTTTCGGTCTCTGTCAACAGTTTGTTATCCTAGGTGATGGTAGGAGTGTAGATCAACCGGTAAATTCACCACAATAGACACATGGCACAGCATCCACATCACTGCCCACGCTGTGTCTATCCGCCCGTCAATCCCCCCCACTCCATCCTTCCCTTACTCATGAACAAAACCTTGAGATGTGTTTCCAGTGCAATGTACACTTCTACTGCTTTAATTCAAAGAATTCAACAATGTAATGCTGCTATTTTCAACACTGGATCTAGTTCATCTGAAGTGTTTTTATCCAATCACGGAGTGGATCAAAACAAGCTTCCATACTAAATATGATTAATTGTACTAATTAAACAGAGGGAATCATACATAAAGAACTGACTAATACAAGCCTCCTTCAACTAAAAGCCTGGTAGCTTTTGCAGTCAAGAGAAATAAAGACCCCAGACACTATTTGAGGAAATACAGTATGTACAATATAAGGTTTGTGAGCTATTCAACAAAACATTTTCCCATTTATTCTATCACCCTCTTCTCACAAGATATTTTTTTCTTGAATATCTAATAAAGGTTCAATATGTAACATTTCTGTGTGCTCCTGTACTTAAGAGGTTTGTGTTGGAGTCGGTGTTGTGCTGGGAAATAGATGGTTTTTGACGTTAGCTGACTGTATTTCTAAGCTAATGGCACACTGTTGCAACTCTGGACAAGCAGAAGAAGAGGTATTGAAGAACTCAGGAGAGAGTGTAAGGATTTTTGCGGAATATCTGCAACCTTCTAAATAAGTGTCATTGTTCATCATTATCATTACCTTAATAATGGAGTTAGTTAACATAAAAAAATAAGCTCCCAGTACAAAAAATAGATTCCAACACAAAATTAATATTAGCACACAAGCACCCACAACTCTTTCATATAGAACCTTTAATATAATAATAAGGTGCTTCGTTCGTGCTTCGACCTTGTACCCCTCCATACTTGTCTCTCTTCTTCAGTCTCTTAATTGCATTTGCTACAGTGACTGTTTACTGATTTACTCTTGATACAGAGCAACAGTGGGCTTCTCACATACTTCTAGAAATGAGTTACTGTTGACTGTTTGGTTATCTGATTGTTTCTCCAGGTCTCATTAAGAGACAATCACCATGTAGTCATTGTGTTCATTAAGTGTGATCAAGTGTTGATCACAGGAGCCTCTTTATTGGCACCGTGCTCTAACAAGCTTTTTTGCTATCTTGATTTTACATTGCATTGGTGCTCAGTATGGAAATTTTGTAGCAGGACTAACTAATCTTTTTTTTTTCCTCTACAGCTATGAAAACTCTAATGTGGATAGTCCTGATTGTTCCGGAGGGCCAAAGTTCCTGAAAAACAAAGACAGTGGAATCTTCAAGATACCATACACCTATTCTGTCAGCTTTGTGGTTAGTTAATATTGTTAATATTTCTGCTATTTTCCAGACATTAGTTATCAAGTGATCATTGGGATGACTGGAAGTGACAAACTTAAAGATGGTGACAAATTAAAGAACAAACCAACACAGTGTCTAACAGTCATCACAATGGCATCGTGCCATCTATGATGTTTTCCTTCAATACAGCTCAGTATATAGGCCTACTAACAAAACTCCTTCAACACTTCACTCCATGCTAGTTGCTTTTTTACCTGTTAGATGCACAATTCAATGCCTCAGCTAATAAACCATTTTTGAAAACATCAGATTTCCTCAAAGAAAAAGAAAAAACATCTTTGTTGTGATCACACTACAGACAGAGTGGACAGTCTGCCCTGCAGGCCAGTGGGTCTCCCTCTTTTCTTTTCTTCTGTCTCCCTCGGTGGGGAGTTAACATTACATTTCAAATTAGTTTCTGTTGGCTAAATAGGCTATAACTACTTTTGCCAGTGATAGAATAACAGAATAACCTACTCTTTGTGTTAGTACAGTTTGATATAGGCTATATTAATGCAATATATCACCCTGACCCCTGACATTTACATGCTACATCGCCAACTTACCAGTGCAGAAGAAACATTGCTGATAGTTCAGTGCATGTCAGTGCAGTACAATATAATGACATCTTTGCCTTAGTTTCAAAACTGTGATTTATTAACACTAAAATATTCAAAGATGACTTGAAGTGGGAATATTACAAATGGCTCCTTTAAGATTAGTGTAAGTCTTGAGTAATTAAATGGAAGGCAATGTAGTGTCCCCTAAATACATGGAAACCTAACACGCTTGTGTATTTGGGGGGGATGGGGTTTTGTAGGAGGACAAGAATATTCGCTGGGCATCTCGTTGGGACTACATCTTGGAGTCAATGCCGCACACCAACATCCAGTGGTTTAGGTAATATTCACAAACACACACACACACAACATATGGTGATGTCAAGTCAATTTTCATTAAGGGAGTGAAAATTACTGGAAATGATTGGCATTTTTGAAGGTTGAGCCCATGAATGGAAAAGGAAAGATAAATATGCTCCCATAAGACATTACCATAGTGCAGCCATTTTACTAGAGGTGAGTCAGAATGGGCGTTCATTGTGCAGCAGCCAGAAAATGAAACCAGATGTTTGTATCTGTTCATCAGTCTTCATTTAAATTCTGTCAAAGCCATTGATAATCATCCTATTAATGAAGGATGTGACAGCTGAGAAGGTTGTTCCTACAGTTCTCGGGGTGTAGTTGTTGGTAGATGACGGCAACTTTGGAACAACTTGCACTGTAACAGAGATTTCCTATCTGTCTTTTATATCTACGGTTAAACAGTGATACTTGGTGTTTCTGTGGTTCAAGCCTGATCTGATCCATAGGAATACTGTCCTACAAGGCATAAGATAAGAGAGAATCATATCTGTCCCTGAGAGCTACAATAAAAAAATTAAAACTTGACTCAATAAGTGTTGTGAATCTTGGCCTCACAATCAGTAAGTTAAGAAATGTGCTTCTGCTGTCTTTTCTCCCCAGTATAATGAACTCATTGGTGATTGTGCTGTTCCTCTCTGGAATGGTAGCTATGATCATGCTGAGGACTCTGCATAAAGATATCGCTCGATACAATCAGATGGACTCAGTGGTGAGAACCTACTCTTTTAACTGACAGAACACATTTGAGCTGAGGTGGAGTCATGGTAACCAGACTTTGGTAAATAAAGCACTATAGGACACATTTGACTAGCAAAAATATATATGGAATCATTTGTGTCAAATGCAGTCGGTTTCATGAACAGCCACCATTGTCTGTGTGTGTTTCATTTTACAATTTTATACAATTGTAATGGTTTATATATATTATACAGTAATTTTCTGTAAATTTGATTGAGAATTTATTGGTTTACAATAATCATAGTGTAGCTCATCACATTTGATTATTTTGATGAGACAACACTTAAAAACAAAAGACACTTATAAAAAGATGGTGTCAATCAAGTAAAACGTCAGCAGAAATTAAGTGAAATGTCACTGGACCCAGGACCCTGAACCCCCCTAGAGGGTTCACATCTTTGTCATCTTTTTCACCGCTGATTTATGTCTGTCAAATCTGTCGGAAAACAAACCTGTCAGATTTAGAGAAACTTAAAAATAGAGTCGATCTCAGGGATTTCTTTAGATTTGAGGAGGGCATTTTCATCCTATTTTATTACAATACTTAGAAAATAGCTTATTAGCTTAATAGGCTTAGTGAGTATTTGAAGTGAATATGAAAATAACCAACAATTAGAGACTGAAAAAGGTATATCATACAATAAACTAAACTAAAGTCCTTCTGTTCCTGTACTTAGAGGTTGTGAGTGTCATGGAAATTATATAATTGGTCCTTGAAAAGGTTTGAAATGTCTGTAAAAATGTGTAGGCTGAGATGATGTCCCACATACTGTTTACATATAGTTTATTGACAAAGGCACAGGGCATTGAAAACTCTGTGTGTTAGAGGTTTTTTTAGGTACATTCATACATCCATAAGTCCAAAACTCAAGGTAAATACTGGCCCTATAAATGTTCTCTAGGAGGATGCTCAGGAGGAGTTTGGGTGGAAGCTGGTCCATGGAGACGTTTTCCGACCTCCCAGGAAGGGAATGCTCTTGTCGGTTTTCCTTGGATCTGGAACCCAAATCTTCATCATGACTTTTGTAACCCTCTGTAAGTTTTTATCTTAATGATTGCTGTATAAAATTTACTGGAGATTCACAGACACCAAAATGGAATCTTCTGTGACAGTACATGAAGGATTTGTTGCTTCATTACTTGCTTGTGACAGGTCTTTAAGTCTCCTGTCTGTTTACCGGCCAGTCAGAGTTGTATTTTCCATGTTTTCATAGAGGCACCGTTGGCAGCAGGTCCACAGTTTGTCGATAGGTCTCTGCACATGTTGACACTATATTGAAACCTGTTTTCACTCAGCCATTAAAAACAATATAATAAATGTTTTTTTTAGTTGAGCAGTGTCAAAAGCCTACATTCAGTTTTACCTTCATTCAATGTTGTGTTTTGTCAATTTTATCATTATTATTTTGTCTCATTTTCTTTGTGAGAACCAGATGGTCTCTTTGTTCTCTCAACATAAATGTAGGCAGTTGGTTTATAATGTTTATTTGTCTAAATTAAAATGTATCCTGTGAATGTGTAGTTTTTGCCTGTCTTGGCTTCCTGTCACCTGCAAACCGTGGGGCTCTGATGACATGCGCTGTGGTTCTCTGGGTTTTGCTGGGAACTCCTGCTGGATACGTGGCAGCTCGCCTCTACAAATGTAAGTACAAAAGATGCAAAAGCAGTGTTTGATGATGGAAGAAAGAAAGAAATAAGGGCATTACTGTGTGGCAGGTTTTGTGCTTAGTAACTTGTTAAGTAATGTGACATTTAATGGAGTAGTCTGACAAGCAGAGGTGGCAAAAGTCCACAGTAGAACAACAGATACTTGGACAGCTAAAAGTAGAATTAGTGCTTCAACTTCTTTACTGCAGTAAAAATGAAAAGTCCAGGCTCTGAAAAGTCATCAGTCTGTCTTTGAACTACATTTCTAGTGGCTGTTTGTGTGTAAAGTGAACTGAACCTCATGTCATATTAATACAATGTGACCATTCTAAAACAAATTAAATCAGGAACAACAGACTGAAAATAAATAAGAACTTCACTCCAATGCCAATAATTTTTCAATGTCAGGAACAGAGCTCAGATGTGGAATGGAATCATCCAGTGTCCATTTACTGTCTGTTTGGTCTTTACATCGTCTTGTTGCATCTTTCATATAATTTTTATCTTGTTAACATTTGTCGTGTATGATATTCACTGATGGATTCCCCAAGGCATCATCTTTTCTATGTGTTATTGTTCCATCCATTGAAATCGGTCTTAATGTTATGAAGACGCATATGCAAAATAAAAATAATCAATAATTCAACTCAAAATAAAACTAAAGCCTATTTAGAAAATGCAAGGAGTAGAAAGTGCAGATATTTGAGTTAAAATGAAGGGAGTAAAAGGAAAAAGTTTTCAGAAAAATAAATACTCAAGTACAGATACCGGAAAACTGTACAGTAATGAAGTATTTGTACTTTACTTCCCATCTTTACAGACAAGAATGAGTTATGTATGTAAGAGGAAATATTAAATGGTAAATCCCACATGTTGTATAATGATGAACGTAATAACATGCAGCTTCCAGCATTCTCTGATGAATGGTCTCCTTTGTGTTTGTGTCAGCGTTTGGAGGGGAGAAGTGGAAGACCAACGTTCTGCTGACTGCCTTCCTCTGTCCTGGGTGAGACTCAGTCACAGTAGAGGTTTCTCACTCATCAACTGTCATCTCATTTCATGTTTCTACTGTGTCTCTGCTCAGTGTGGTGTTTGCAGATTTCTTTGTGATGAACTTGATTCTGTGGGGTGAAGGGTCTTCAGCAGCCATGCCGTTTGGGACTCTGGTAGCCATATTGGCTCTTTGGTTCTGTATCTCAGTGCCACTTACCTTCATAGGAGCATATTTTGGCTTCAAAAAGACAGTAAGTAAACATTCTATACATCTACAGTCTATATTCCTTCATATTTATTTTTATATATATTAAGAATGTGGCAGTCTCAGTATTTTTTCAATGACAGGGCTTTTATATATGTCTGTTGCTAATACTACTCTGAGGAGTCTTTGTACATGTATGATGAACTCTTGGATTACTCTAGGGTTTTGTTGACCCCACAAAATGAAACAATATATGAAGTAATCCATATGCATGAACCAGTTGCAGAATATAAACCATTTTCAATTTTGCAAACTGCAACATAGAACAAATCTTAAAAATGAATAAACAGACAGGTCAGACAGATTGTTACATATGGTCCATACAGATATGTATCCATGTTTAGGAACGGACAAGCAGAACCAAAATTCTGTATTTTTTATGGGTACCCGGTACTTGACATTTTCTGATCTGGTCTAACTTAGAACCAAGTTTCAATTCCCAACTCTAGACATTAGTACAGATGGCTACAGTGTTCATCTGTGTCAGTCAGATGTATATACTGACAAAAAAATACAGAAAACATGTTTTTGTCTGTGTTTTAAAAAGTTACTGGCATATATGTCTAAGTTTTGTTTGTACTACGTTGCATTTTGCACAACAAATAGTTTGCATTCAGCAATTGTTCATGCAGACTTTTAACTTAATATATTGTATCATTTTGTGGGACCAAGGACAACCTATATTGATGAAAGCATTCATTATATATGATGAAAATGTTTTTATATTCTATAGAAATCTATTTTATATTTTGTCTACTCATCACAGTAAGCAAAAACAAATTGGTGTGTTGTATGTATGTTGGTGATATGTATTGTATGTATGTTTTTCTTACATCTTCCTGATGTTCTGTGTCATCATTATGTCATTTTTTTCATCTAAACTAAGAAATGTCACAGTTCTGTAAAGTTAAAGTTGCTCAGAATATCAGAACCTGATTGTGCAGTTTTGTTTCTTTCCTCTTTTTCTGCTGTGACCGCTTGTTGAAGGGAATTGAACATCCAGTGCGGACAAATCAGATTCCTCGGCAAATCCCAGAGCAGTCATTCTACACTAAGCCTCTCCCTGGAATTGTCATGGGAGGAATTCTGCCTTTTGGATGTATATTCATTCAGCTGTTCTTCATACTAAACTCGATCTGGTAAGAATCAACTCAGTCAGTCAGTCAGTCAGTCATTATCTGTAACCGCTTAATCCTCCTCTGGAGGGTCGCGGGGGGGCTGGAGCCGATCCCAGCCGACATTGGGCGAAGGCGGGGTACACCCTGGACAGGTCGCCAGTTCATCGCAGGGCTGACATATAGGACGAACAACCATTCACTCTCACATTCACACCTATGGGCAATTTAGAGCGACCAATTAACCTATTCAACCTGTTAAGGTGCATGTTTTTGGACTGTGGGAGGAAACCGGAGTACCCGGAGAGAACCCACACAGACACGGGGAGAACATGCAAACTCCACACAGAGAGGCCCCAGGTCGAACCCAGGACCTCCTTGCTGTGAGGCGACAGTGCTAACCACTGCACCACTGTGCCGCCCAGAACTGAGAATCAACTCAGTTCTTCATAAATGAAATATGACTTGCAAAGTTGTAAAATAATTCAATTGCATCATTGATGTTTTTTTCATATTATTTGTATCATATGTATTTTGTTCTGTTGAAAAACGCATGAAAACAGAACCAGCAGATGGCATTTAAATATTTTTCAATATACAGAATCTGCTCTAGGACGAACTACCTAACAAATTTGAATGCAATCTAACTTCAAATAATCAGTAACGAAAGAACCAGTCATCTTAATGTGTACCTTTTAAACAAATATATGATCCTATGTGCACAGAAATGTAATGTAAGTAGCAACTACACTGCACTGTTATGTGGTTTAGGCAACGGAGACAGTTGTTAGCTTTATCATGGAGTCAGCTAACATCAACCAACCATTAGTTCCCAGCACTAAACAGACACAAACTTCACATAAGTACACAAGCATATGTGAATTTTCAATATGAAACCTTTAAATAAAAAACATTTTTCCAGTACCTCTGGAGGTGCATACTCACCAAATGTTGTATATAGAATCAATAACTCATACATGACAAGTGTGTGAACTCTCATGTCTTGTTGAGGTCGTCTGTTACATGACTTTGATGTTTGACTGTAGAGTGTTTTTAATAAAACAGAAATTTTAGGTGCAGTCAAGGGGTGGAAGGTGTTTGGTGAGGTGGCCTCAGGATCGCATCTCTGCTTTTTGTGAATGGTGTGGTCTTGTTGGCTTCATAGAACTGTGACCTCCAGCTCTCACTGGGGTGGTTTGCTGCCAAGTGTGAAGCAGCTGGGATGAGGATCAGCACCTCCAACCCTGAGGCCATGGTTCTCAGCTGGTTCTCAGCTCAGGGTGGAGAGTTGCTCTGGTTTGGGGATGAGCTGCTGCCCCAAGTGGAGGAGTTGAAGTATCTTGGAGTCTTATTCACGAGTGGAGGAAGGATGGTCAACAGGTAGATCAGTGTACCGGTCTGCTGTGGTGATTTACCAGTTGATCTATGTTCCTACTCTCACCTACCAGTGGTTAGTAGTGACTGACAGAACAAGATTAAGGATACAAGTGGCAGAAATGAGTTTCCTCCGCAGGGTGGCTGGGCTCTCCCTTAGAGATAAGTTGAGGAGCTCAGTCATTAAGAAGGGCTCAAGAGTAGAGCTGCTGCTCCTCCACATCCAGAAGAGCCAGTTGAGGTGGTTCATCTGGTCAGGATACCTCCTGGACACCTCCCTGGTGAGGTGTTTTGAGCAAGTCCAACTGGAAGGAGACCCGGGGCAGACCCAGGACATGCTGGAGGGATTATATCTCTCGGCTGGCCTGGGAACACCTTGGTGTCCCCCCAGAGGAGCTGGAGGAGGGGTAGAGGGAAGTCTGGGGTTCTCTGCTTAGGCTGCTGCCCCCACGACCCAGACCCGGATGAGTGGATAGATGAAACTACAAAATCAAAAATATGTGTGTACTCCAATGCCTCTTTGTGGTTGACAAGATTCATTCACTACTATATTTGTTTTTTTTCCTGGAGAATATTTCCAGGCCATGTTAACTTCTGTTCTGTTTAGTTCCCACAATCATTTTTATTGTTGGAATAAAAATAATAATGAGAAGAATAAAAATCCCAGCAAAAACCATAGGGTTTGGACACTGCTTGTTCATTGAATAGCAAGGGGTTTATTCAATTCTGTTTCTCTGTCTCTTAAATTACCCAAAATGCCTTGAGAATGACCCTTCCATGGGTGATGTGCATGTATTTGTTTTAGTTGTAATGAGATGTCTTTGTGTCCTCCAGGTCCCATCAGATGTACTATATGTTTGGCTTCCTTTTCCTTGTCTTCATTATCTTGGTTATCACCTGCTCTGAGGCCACCATCCTGCTCTGCTACTTCCACTTATGTGCCGAGGTAAACGCCATATTCAGCACAATACTTAATCATTATTATCATTAATATCAGATTAATATTGACTGTTTTGTAGTGAAAGTGCTGACAGTGCTGTTTGTTTTGACATCCATGTCTCTGTTTTCAGTTTAATACCAACCACAGTGGATGTGTGTGAGAACAGATGACAGGGCTTTTATTCCTCTTTGATAGCACTTCAGTTAGTGCTGTGTGTTTGAACCTTTTCACATGTGTGGATATGTTACTTGTTTTCGCAGGACTACCATTGGCAGTGGCGTTCCTTCCTGACCAGTGGCTTCACTGCTGTCTATTTCCTGGTCTATGCCATTCATTACTTCTTCTCCAAGCTTCAAATTACTGGACTGGCCAGTACCATCCTGTACTTCGGATATACCATGATCATGGCTCTCATCTTTTTCTTATTCACCGGTATGTCAGTGAAAGCGAGATACCAATTTTGTATTTTCCATTATTCACTACATTTACAGTTAGAATAAAATCTTCATCATCTACCTGAATAGTAGCATCTGATCTGTTGTATGCTGTGTGACTTATGATGAATGATACTGTGAGGCTGTTAAAATGCTCTCTGATGGGTTAGACAATTCTGACAGATACACAAAACGTAGAAAATTGAACTTGTTTATAAAACTTGAACAACGGGTGACAGTTGTTTGTTTTTTTTAATGTGCAGTTTTGGACAAACAATATGCATGTAGTGTGCCAAGGCTTTTAGACCCTGTAAAGTCACAGAGCAGGGCTGCTGAGGACCAGTGGGTGTAAAAGTCACCAACATTCTTCAAAACTGTCCAAACAGCCTCTGGCATCAAGTTTTAAAGGTGTTTCAAAAAGTAGTAGCCTGATGGATGTGTCAGCGTTTGGTCGGGGGCACCTGTCTGAATGATTAGTGTGAACTGTAAAGTCTTTCACAGTTTGGCTCGACCCTAAGTTCTCTTGAATTCCATATGAATACCCATGGATCTGGAATGGGATGTCCTACGACTTTATTGTAGTTGTGATGGTCCGGTGTCCACGTTTAGCCATGGAGCATTTGTTCCTTTCACTTTGTACATGCTAAAACATTTCATTTTTAAAATGATACCATTGTAGCAGGGGCTTTTGAAGTAAAAAGGAATAATGTCTCTGCTGGAAAGTTGGTCAGTCTCGTTCCGTTTGTTTTTAAAGGCTTTTCCGGTTTAAAGGCACAAGACATTGGATTAAGGGAGAGAGAAATGTTGAGAAGCATTTTAAGTTCATGACAAAACAGACTGAGCATAAAAACACAGGAATAAAGAACAACGAAACAATATACTGTTATTGTTTCCATTCGATGGGCGGCACGGTGGTGCAGTGGTTAGCACTGTCGCCTCACAGCAAGGAGGTCCTGGGTTTGAATCCAAGACCGGCTGGGGCCTCTCTGTGTGGAGTTTGCATGTTCTCCCCGTGTCTGCGTGGGTTCTCTCCGGGTACTCCGGCTTCCTCCCACAGTCAAAAAAAAAAACATTCACCTTAACAGATTAAATAGGTGAATTGATTACTCTAAAAATTGCCCATAGGTGTAAATGTGAGAGTGGATGGTTGTTTGTCCGATGTGTCAGCCCTGCGATGAACTGGAGACATGTCCAGGGTGTACCCCGCCTTCGCCCAATGTCGGCTGGGATCGGCTCCAGCCCCCCCGCAACCCTCCAGGGGATTAAGCGGTTACAGATAATGACTGACTGACTGTTTCCATTCGTCATGTCACTATTTGAAGGAAGCCGTTTTACTATTTTAAAAATCCATTTAAAGTAACAAGAAGTTAAAAAGTCTAATCAAAATGTCCACATTGCTTAATCATTAACTCCATCACTAAGGGTTTTCTTTTGTAGGGGTTTTGTGGAATTATTTCACCAGTATTTCTACTGCAGGATGTAATCACTCTTAGTAATTAGCAGCAGACTTCGTTAAACCCCCTGAGTCTTATAGTGTCCAGAAACTGTAAAGTTGTCCTACCAAAGAAATTGATGGGGCATAATTGATGAAAAGCATATCCTAATTTAAGACTTATTCCTTCTGTCTGCAGGTACAATTGGCTTCTTTGCCTGTTTCTGGTTTGTCACCAAGATCTACAGTGTGGTCAAAGTGGACTGAAAGAATCCAAACCCAAAACAGACTTCAAGTGGCTGGATGATGTTTTCTCTCACCAACCTCTGGAACATTCAGTGCTGTCAACACAACCTGTACATCCATACAAAAACTTCAAACACCTCCCCTCCCTCTGAGCAAAATGGACACTCCATCTCACACAGACTGGTTGATGGTTGACTGTGTGCCTAAAATACTTGTGTGTGAGCATGTGTACTCTAGGTTCTACTTTTGTACATAAAGCATCAATCTGCATAGAGTCTGAAATCAGTCATTATGAGCCTCTTCCCACATCTGACACACAGACGCAGGTGGCCTTCACACAGTACAGTGATGCAGCTGGACTGTCCAGTCTGAGAGTGTCCGTGTCATCTATGAGATGTTGAAGTTGTTTTATGATCCCAGACATTTCTTTGCAGGTGCAGTGAGAGCAGTGAGGATCTGCATCTCAACAGCTACTTTCTTAGACCAATTGTATGAAAATTTGGCACAGTTGAAAAATGTGTTGTTTTATCAATATTCCATGTAGTTGTGTGCTGCGCATTTCTAAAGAAGCTTTATTTATCCTGTGTACAATGGTACAAGCTGTGTTTAGTTTGTGTTGTAAAAGGGGACATTTCAACATTCAATATTTCCAAATGGGTAAACAATATAAAACTGAATTTTTGAGCCCTCTTTTAATGCAACCTTGTCTCACCAGATTATACTCAAAGGCCATCATTTGGTTTGTGAACCTCCATATCTCTCAAGTTAGTGGGAGGTTACTGATGCATTCTCTGTAGACCAAACAGGTGCAAGGTGCAGGTTCAGTCACTGTAGGCCACCTGTAAAAGTAAACCTCTGAGCTGCAATGACGAGGCTGTCGCACCTCTGCCCATGGTAGGGGTGGAGGGGTTTTAATGTGGGCAGATAGATGTCTTCAGGTTGAACCTCCTTTCAAGTGTTGTACAAATCATAGTCTGTATATGATGGACGCCACAATGGCGTTTCCTCCCACTGTGTAAAAATGAAGCCAAAATCCACAGTCAAGGGGCTGCCATGTCGCCTTTGTGATACAGTTTGGAGCCACGTCCTCCCAGCCGCCTGATGGACAGACAAATTCGGGACTGCGACTGGTCATTACAGCTGTCAATTACCCATTTTTATAAAATCATCAATTCAGTGTTTCAAATAACATTAAAAATGAACTGATCAGAAAGATGACGATTTGGACACAAATCAGTCTCATGAAATCTACATGAAACAGACTAAAATCACCTTTAGGAAACATTTATTGGACATGTACTTTGAGTTTTTACTTTGACAGAAGTGTCATACAATAACATGGAGGGGGTGGGATTTATGAGCTATTCTGCAGCCAGCCACCAGGGGGAGATCAACATGTTTTGACTTCACTTTTAGAGGACATCCGTCTTTATATAGTCTTTGGTACAAAGTAGCTAAATATTCCTCTGGCTGGATATGGCAAAAATGGGCAGAAACTGCATATTCAAACCAAACTGGCTGACCTGTTGGGTTTAGGATATGGCTCAAAGAGGTTTTTTGTGCTTCTGGACCTGATACATGTGTCTAACAAATTTGGTCTAAACACCCCTCAAAAATGATCGTAATCTTTAGTTTCAAGAGGGCTTTTGCACTGTTTACAGCTCGAGCCCTAATAAAACTGTCACACTACGATCATTTCGGTGGAAAGAGCTCATTTCAGAAATCTTTTGCCTGATGGAATCCAAGGTCATTCCATTCTTGCCTACATACAATGGGGAATAACATACAGCTGCACCCGAACGCCCAGACCCGTTGTTTTGTGTGTCATCTAATACATTAGTTGTCTGTCAGCTTGTGGACATCAAGTTGTGTGTATGGTGCCTCAGTCGTCCCAAAGCAGAAATCATGAGTTTTGTGGTTATTAAAAGCAAACCAAATATTTGTAAAAATGAGGAAGTCTTCAAATTTGACTGAAGTAGTAGACACCCAATATGCCTTGATTATGTGCAGAAACTCCCTGTCTTTACACAGACAAATGAAAAAATGTTTAATATAAAATTACACAGAGAACAGCATTTTCAGTCTGTATGCTTAATGTTTTTAAACAGCTGGTTTGAATTACTGAATAGTTTTGTTCTGAAGACCTAAAGTATCTGTGAAAGATCCCAACAGTGCTTCTGTTCTGTAATGGAGAACTGAAAAAAGATATGGAATACAGTCGGCCCATCGCCTGCTCATCTAACTCCACTCACTAATAACTCCACTGGTAATTCAACTGGGTTGTGATTATTGTACTGGTTACAACAGTACAAAAAAGCCTTTGTATAACAAACCATTAGTTTTTGTTAATTACCTAAGAATGTACAAATTGAACTCATTCTTGCAAGAGACACATTTCTATGAGTGACCACTCACTCCTTTCAGCTTCTTTTTCTTGGTTTGCACTTGTCCCAAGCTTTCTGTAAAATGGAATCAGATTTCTAAAGTGATTCTTTGAAGCAGCCTATTTAACAGAGGCTTTACTTTGATCTTGTAAAATTTACATGAGAAGCATTTTTTGTAAATAACATTTTCTAATATAAAAATGTGGTGTAGGGACTGAACAAATGAGAAAGCTGTGAATGAATGGAGCCTTTTACTATAGAAATATTCTTCTGTTGTTCTTTTGTTAATACTGGGTTTTGGTTGTATTAAGCATGTTGATAATTAAACTGGATTTTCTTTCTGTCAATCTATTTCTTCAGCCTTTTTCCTCTGCCTTTCTTCAGTCTTTGACTGCCAATCTTGCAATGAATGAAAGTATGTTGGAGGTGTACTGTTGTCAGACATCCATTAAATGACACCTGATTAGGACCCCATGCAGAATTAAAAATGGCTACATGCAAAGCAATATGCAGTGTCAACAGGGCATATTACATAGGCATATTCTCCTTCATGAACATGGCCAGTAGGTGGAGTGGATATTACTGGTTAATGGAGTCTCACTTCACATCGTTGGTAACAATAACGTTATAGCCACTGTTGGAGGACTCAAAAATATGGAGTCAGATACATTATGCATAATATCAAGATTCTCATTTATTCTGTTAATAGTCCAGACCACTTAAACCATGTCACAGTGTATCGAGACTAAAGTGACCAGGTCAAAACAAACCCTATGTTGGGACATGTTACTAATGCTGAAACGTAGACTTACATTCAGATAGAATAACAATAAACACAGTTTCATTGAGCAAAAACACAAGTACATTTTGTCTCCTCTGAGCAACTTCACATCACTTGCTGGTTTCTCCTCCTGCTGTTGAAAATCAAAAGAATAATAAAGTTCAATAAGAATGAAGATTGAACGGATTTGGTTCATTTTGTTTTAATGTTGTCAGCGTACACTGGTTTTCACAACATTGATAAACCAAATGAGGACTACATCAACAAAATGAACAATCAAAGTAAGTAACAAAGCAGACAAAAATAAAACAAAATAATCTGATCTAATCTTTTAGAAGATCAGTGTCTCTTTTTTTGGATATAATTTGGATGTAAACCTGACTTGAATCTGCTTGAACTCATGTATTCTCTTCAAAATGTAAATGTGGGACATTGTCTCAATAAGTGGGACAAAGTGGAGACAAAGGATCAAAATGCTGTTCAGTCCAATACAAAGAGGGACACATTTTGTGGTGTGTTGAAAATTCTTCAGACAGCCCCATACTGATGCGTCCTACCTGGCTTCCGTCCCTCAGGGACTAGTGGTTGTATGCAGAACCTACACTTTTGTCTGGCTCCTTAGTCTTTGGAAGTCTTCTCATAATTGTTGTCAAGTATTTTTTTTCAATTATTATAGCTTATATGTCCAGAGGTCAGATGAACATTTTACAAAAGCATCATATTGATAGGTTTTGATAATATTTAACACACAAACTGTTATTTATAGAACACATTGTATTCAAGGTAGAAGCACAATGCTGCACCAAGTGTACGGTCCAAGTTACAGCCAGAAAACTATGGGGATAAAAGCAACACAATCAAGACCAACACATAAATCATAGAAATGAATTCAAATACATGAACTCTGTCAGACACTATGGCCTTTCTCCAGTTAGTATTATCCAACCTGGCCTCAGGGGCAATTTATTGCTCTTATCAGTAACAAGATGAAAATATTTTTCTCAACTGTTTACATCCTGTAACTGGTTCTATTAACTAAACATCCCAAACCAAGTCCCAAAAGACAGACCTATTTCTCAAAACCCTAAACACTGTTCTCATTTCATATATGAATCAGATGTACTGAATTTTAGGGTCAAAACTCTACACACAAACCCTTCATTTTTTACTGTCTGCACCATGTACTCATTTACAAAGGACTGGCACTCAAATTAACTCAACTTGTTACAACTCAAACACAATTCTCTATGTGGAAACATTAAGAGTCAAAATTGTTCACACAGAAATCAGAACTTAGGATAGACAAATAGGACATGAAGGTAGAGGAAGAGGAGGAAGAAGGAGAGAAATAGTTCCTGGTGAGATTCATGTAACTCTAGTTGACCCATTCTTGTCCATGGGATGTCAATGTGAGGAGCTGGAGAAACAGTGTAGTCAAATCTGATCTGCTTCACAGAAGCCTCTATAATCCAGATGCTCCAAGAGGAAAATATGTAGATAGTTGACATCCTGCTCTGTATTCACAGTGTGATCTGGTCTCATACTG
>JAPQRN010000008.1:21222091-21234035 GCA_037367275.1 Coranthus polyacanthus | reverse complement strand
ATATAAGAAGTGACAAAATGTCATGAAAATGGGTCATATGATACATTGTTGGAAGGGTAACGATGTCCACTTTACTTGTATGCCTCTTAACCTGCTGGACGTTGCAATGTCTCCTGTTCTTGTATCCATGGTTTCTAAAAGCCCTCCACAGGGTGTGATTGCAACTTAATTACATTTCATAAAATTCTGAATCAGCAGGGGAAAGTGGCAGCTCACCACTGCGAAGTGTTTATAGCTTAAACCCTGGATTGGTCAGATTTGTGAAAGAGTTGTGGTGATTGGATTAAATTGTGTAGAATTCACAGAGATTGACTGCATTTTGTGCAAAGTCCTGGAGGAACAGAAATTTTCTTTCTGTCTTTCACTGCTCCTTCTCTTCATTCAGTCTCTAGCTCACTCAGCCACCACTGCTTTCTCCCTCTCTTGTTTAGTCAAACCAACTTTTCACATGTTTTTAAAAATTAAATGGAAAATCTTACATATGCCTTTAAAACATTTCGTTAAACGTTCATTAGTGACCAGTAACTTTCACTATAAGTCAAAGCACCGTGACTGATAGTGACTGTAAAATAGACACAAAATCCCCATGACTCTTCTTTTCCTGTGTTTTTCCTTCAGGTGATTAAAACATGTAAGAAGATGGGCATCCAGACTGTAGCGGTTCACAGTGACGTGGACTCTAGTGCCGTAAGTCACCATGCCTGTGCCTGCATTAAGTTATTGAGTTTTAGGAAAGACTATCCTTTTTCTTCAGAAAAAATTTGTAGGATCACTAGAGTGCTTGGTTTGTGTCTGTGAACTCAAGAATTCAAATGCTAATTATGACAAAATTGGACACGAAATTGTACTTGGATTAAAATGATGAATTGATGACATTTTATATCCACGAGGTCAAAGGTCAGCTTCATGGTGACATCATAATTTAAAAAACTCTCTTCTCTTCTGTCCATTATTCAACATCATACTCCTCTGTAAAAACAGTCTGTAAGTGCAGGAAGCATGTTTCTCACTGGAAATTATTCTTTTAGCAAGATTTGTTTTTAATATTTTTGGATATTGTTTATTTATTATCTGCTCTAGGTTTTCCAAAATGTGTACACAGGTATGATAATAATAATAATAGTCCAAAATGATGTGAAATGTGTATTTTTAAAACGTTAGAAGCCAGACAACCTAGGGAAAACCCTGACTTGTTTCTGCTGCTCTTGTTTCCTGCTCATGGAACTGCAGTGACATAACATGAAGTCCACTCATTCCAAATTGGTCTAACAGCCGGACCACAGTGGACCATGCTGAATTGTGGCACTTGGCTCTGGATGCCACTTTGAAGCAGTATTATTATAAAGTGTGTATCAAATTTGATTTTCCGTGTAATGTTGTTTTATTTTCCACCTTGGGACACATGCCTAGTACTTGACAGCGTGCGAATGTGCTCTAGAGTGTTATAGACTGTTCTTACTGTGTGTTTCAGCAGTGTGACCATCTTTGTTATTTTGTGAGTCTCTCACTACTGAGGTGACAACTTGATTTACCTGCTTTGTGTGTGTGTGCGTGCAGGTCCATGTAAAGATGGCTGATGAGGCAGTGTGTGTTGGTCCGGCCCCCACAGGTAAAAGCTACCTGAACATGGACGCCATCATGGATGCCATCAGAGCAACTGGAGCACAAGCAGTAGGCATATACACAGCACTTTAAGTAGACAAGTACACATGCACATCACGACAACTCCTCCAAACCTCTGTAAGGGCATTTTCAAACCTACTGTTTAATGCAGTGGACTCTCCCCTCAGTATGAATGGTGTGGGCAGAACTGACATCATGCCATCCAGACACCTGAGAGGAAGTCATCTGTTTCATTCACAAACAAACTGTGGAGCAGTCTAACCAATGACAGGAGAGCATGAACTTAGAAGGCTTTTGGTCATGCATTTTGGTTCAGTTGGACTTTTTCTTTGTGAAAAGAAACTGAAGAGGCCTCACACAAGTTTACCAGAAAAACCAAGTATATGTTTGAAAATGCCTTAAGCAAAATACGCAGCTGTTCAGTACAGTTAGTAAACATGTGTACTGCTATCTCACAGCAAATATAATTTCCATAGCAATAATAATAGGGATGGGTACCAAAAGTCAATACTTTTATGGCACCACGAAATTGCTTAGATATTATTGGGTATTTAAAAATTCCTTTCATTTTTATACCAAATTCCAATACCTAAGAAGTAAAACTGCATGTAGCACACACCTACAGCTTCTATACGCAATGTCTCAGGAACAGCTCAACAGAAAATCTTAAAATTTTCACTTGGAATCAGGAATGAACAGGAAAGATTTTGCTGGCTAAAGGTCATTGTGACCTCATGTCTGTCCATTCTTATGAATGTGATATCTCAGAAATACTTTGAGGGTATTTCAGAAAATTTGGTGGCCAACGGTTAAAGTCCTCCAAAACACGTTTTTGGCCATAAAAAATTTGTACCATAAGTCCGATTGAACTTATGGTTCCTGGTTTATGTTATGAAATTACTTTGAGTGTATAAAAGTGTCAAAGAGCTAAAACATAAAACTAAACATTTGCACTGTAATGTGTCTTTTTTCTTTGTTAAAATGGAAAATTAGTATTGAAGAAAGTATAATTCAGGAAGTGGTACTGACGCCAAGGTATCGGTATCTGTACCAGTATTGAAAAAGTTTGAACCATAACCAGCCCTAAATAATACTGATTGTTACTTGTATCTTCCTTTGACAACCTTTTGAAAGTGTTTAAATGAAGTTATTCTTTTCCTTAAAGGTTCATCCTGGCTATGGGTTCCTCTCTGAAAACAGAGAGTTTGCAAAACGACTTGTGAGTAATGCACACAAAACTAATACTGCTATACTTCCAAACTATGCTTCCTTACTATGATTGATTGAAGATGATTTTAAGACAGTCTATTTGTGGCCTATAGTTGTCATGAGTTTAAAATTAACAGGAGTTTATGTGTTAAGGAATAACAATGGATGAATTCCAATGTTCTGAATGTTGCTCTCTCTGCAGTGTTAGTATTTGTGTGTGCAGCTGAGTTAGTGTTGACACAGAAGTATTGGGACATTGTTAAAATACATACATAGTGGAATTGTCATATACTATGCGAGTTGTAATTTTCATACTTTCTGGTTTGGATACATCTTAAGTACTGACTAAATCAAGCATGCTCATGGATTACTGTTTGCACATTTTAGGAAGATGGAGGTAATGCAAATGAAGCTTATGTTATGAGGCTAATGGAACTAATCTGGTAGTTATGTTATCATACATTATTATACTTTTTTTTTTTTATCAACTTTGTGGTATTGTTATTGTTTGTTACTAGGCAGCAGAAGGAGTGACATTCATTGGCCCGGACACCCATGCTATCCATGCAATGGGGGATAAAATTGAGAGCAAGCTAATTGCTAAGGCTGCAAAGGTCAATACTATTCCAGGATTCGATGGAGTCGTCAAGGTACATGCTCATACACTCAGCAAGCAAAATGGAAAGCTACTCTTTCAGTAAGATATTGATCTTAATGTTTATTATAAGCTGGAAATGCCACAAGATTAAAATTGGTGTATTTTTAAAAACTTTTGAATTCCTTTTTAAAAATGTGAAATTTAACAGTGCATCTCATAAGAAACCTGGTAACCATGATATCATAATGAATTATTTTATTTTATTTAGTAGGGACAATGCACAATGTATAACTAGTACAAGATATAGCTATGAGAAGATAAACTGACACTATACAAAACATCTAAAGTACATAACTCAAACCATTCAAAAACTGCTGACACAATACTACTTTCCAACTAGGGAGCATACTATCAGCAGTCCATTAAAATCAAACACTTCATCACACATTGTGAATATTTAACTCATGTGGTTGGTCAGCTGTTTGCTGCGTTTTCCAGATATTCTGATGAAGTGTGAGAACATGCCGAACAGATTGTGTGGACTGATGAGGAGACTGAATGATTCCTTGCCCTCATCTATGAAAAATTCACTGCTATTTTAGATGGAAAACAGTAACAGAATGCCCTACTTCTTCTACTTTATTACAGTCATGTGCAATGCAGCCTACAGCACCACCTTCTGATCACACCATGCAGTCTAGTCTATTCACTCCACACCAGATCATAGAAACGCTCATTCACTTTTCCTTTTTTGTGACTGGAATCACACATGTCAATGAAGTGACAACTTCCATATAAATTATTATATATAAATTCCTCTGAGTGAGTCTTCACCCCATTCACATCTGGACACACATGGCTGTAAACTGTAACTTGATTGGTTTATATAGTTATACCACCGCAAAGCCATAGTAGTTTAAAATTTGTTTGTGTGTTTTTGTTTTGTGTGTATTTTTTTATCTGTCTTTACACACAGAGCAGAGAGTGCAACATGACAACATACAATACAACCACCTACTTGCACAAACCTGCACTTGTGCAGCCTTAGTATTGTCTTAAAATAACCTAATTGTCAAAATCAAAATGACCTGTACCTCAGAACCACACAAGAAAATCTAATGAGATAGTGGACAGACAGTCACACCATATATTGCTTGATGAGTAACTACAACCTCTCTTCTGTCTTAGACTGTTGAGGAAGCTGTTAAGATCGCACAGGACATTGGTAAGTCATCATTTCTACACACTGTATATGTGTACAATGTGTGTTAAGGCCTTTGCGCACTAAGTCTATATTTTTTGCATATGCCGTCCAAAAAAAATCAGAACGCACAAAACCTTGCACACTTAGTCCAATGCATTAATTATTCAATTAGTCATGAAAATGTGCAATACAAGACTAATGGCTTCATCAAGCCGTGAGGATGACTTGTGCTCCTCTCACTTCCTCACCTGCTTCTCTCCACTAAAGCTGGAACAGTGTGGACATATGTCTGACTATGTGAGACGACACTGGAGGTTTGTGACCAGACAGTCCAGTGTCCTGTCTATAATAATACTGTGAGGCTGTTAAAATTGTCTCTTACGGATGCGAAAAAATGCTGAAAATGTAACCTGTTCAAAAACATGAATGACTGTGTGACAATTTCAGACTACAAATACAGACTTGGTCTGCAAAGGTCCTCAGTGTCAGACCAGAATCCCACTGGGTTCCATTTGAACCTACATTCCCACATAGAGGATATGTCCAGTGAATCCAGAACTCAAAGTCAGTGCTTAAAAACTCTTTGGTCACCTATTTCACTGCAAAAACTCACTCTCTAAATATAGGAAATAAATTGTTAGTTTGAAGATACAGAGTAGAACCAAGTTAAGCATAACATTAGTTCAGACCGGCCATGAAGTCAAACTCACCCCCTTCAATACCAGTACATGGCTGATCTCAATGTCAACCCACATCAGCTCATGGCTCAGCTGATTCCCTTCCAACCCCTCAGAGCGCCAATTTAATCTGCTTAGCGTGGCTAACATTGCTGCTCTCTTCATGCCATCACTCTTTGGTGCTGCAGAGCACCTGATTAAGTCTGTTTATTAAAAAAAAAAAAAAAAAAAAAAAAAAATTACTCCTGAGTCAAATCTTCCCAATGAAAATTGGTGTGCTTTCAATGGATTTCAGCTCACCATTATGCCAGTATACAGTCCAAGCTAAGTAAAGGCTGCTGCTCGTCCTGTCATCCTATGTTGGTTCATGTTTTAGTTTACACACCATTTGTCACTTTGTTTTGGCTGTTGACCGCTCAGTTACTCTTATCTTCGCAGTGTGTTAAGTTAGAGCTACAGGAGCATGAAATATTGACATCCATGGCTTCTGCATTCTTGTTAAGCTTCTAGATGCTCAATTTATTTTGCTGCTGATATCTGTATATGCTCCTGGTTCTCTGTGTATTAATTTACTACCAGCATTTAATAAACTGCATTATGTGTTAATTAATTTCCAATGTATGTATTATGTACTATTTAAATACCAATAGGGATCTATTGGTATTTAAATAGTAGTATTAGGTGTGTGTAGAAACCTAGCTTCCGAGTCGTCTGCCATGTGCTTCTGCCTTGTTACTTATTGATTATATGAATATTGTCATATGGTCCGACTGGTTATGCTTCTATCTTCCACTCATAGTTCACATCTGTTTTGGGTTTTTGTGCTCATGCATGATGTAGGCAATCATACATACTGTAATGAAATGAAGATGAACTGCACTTTAACTGTTTAGCTTATTGCTTATGGGTAGATGTAAGAGGTCTGTTCCATAGGTGTCTGTGTGTGCCTCTGTTCACATTCTGGTATCTTCCTGGGTATTTCCCTCATCATATCTTCATCTGTGAGTGATCAGCATGAGAAGAATTCTGCTAGCATTCAAGGGGAAATGCATCATGGTGGTTCTGTTTTGGGTACATTTTCGTTTAGTGTATTTCTTTTGAACTGAAATGCTCCTCTTTGTATCTTGCTAAATGTTCATCTGAGCTTCATCTCTTTGCTGGCTTACAAGGGGAGCTGCAACATTCTTGTTGCTTCACATAGATTAGATACATTTTAGTAAGGAAGGATATTTTCCTTGAATCAGGATACTTTTATCCTGATTCATCCTGTTTATCTGAGTCATTCCTGATGTTGTCTGAGTTTCTTCAGAAATAAGGGTTTTGCTTGCGTTCAAGGGTAACATGCTTGTTGTGTTGGTTACTTATGGTGTATCTCTTTCACAGTCCACTCTTGGATAGTATTTTATTATCAAAACAAGATCAACAAGACTTTATATACAATTCCAAATCATAGTTAGATATACTGCATAGTTTTTGCAGTGTATGGATCACATGTCCCGTGGTTAGACATTATTACTGTTATATACCTTCCCTTTCTTGCTTTCCATACAGTTCCTCTGTCTACAGACAGTGCTGTTCTCTAACGTGTGCAAATATTACAGTGTTTGACATGTTGTATTAGATTCTGATTAAAGTGTGCAGATGTGTACCATATAATGAAGAAAAAGTTCAGTAAAACTAAGAACCCATCTTTTATTTAACTTGTCTTTATGTGTTGTGGCTAGGTTACCCAGTGATGATTAAAGCATCTGCAGGAGGAGGAGGGAAAGGAATGAGGATTGCTTGGAACGATGAGGAGACAAGGTATTTTCTTCAGCATAACTCCATGTACACACACGCACATTGCATTATATTCATCGTTGTTTCATGAATTTGCATGTTTCAATTTGTTTTTATATTGTTTGCTCGTACAAAAAAGGGATAAATAACAACAAAAACAAAATAAAAATTGTGCATCCCTAATCACTATAGGTCACTGAACAAGAAAACTCCAGTGTCCCTTCAAATGAAATCTGTTTATTGACGTTCTCTTGCTACAATTTAAACATTCACTTCAAACACTCATTAGTATTAGAAGTAGCTTCAACAGCTGATTCTATGACTGTGCTGCTACCATGGCCTTTAACTACTCTTTTATTCAGACTGCAGCTGATTCATTCACCCCTAACAGTTTTATTGGAGAGCGAGAGTTTCTACTCTCCAGTTACTACTACAAACTACTGATTGTTTGATTACACATGTGTCCACAGAGAAGGTTTCCGTTTCTCGTCCCAGGAGGCAGCATCTAGCTTTGGAGATGACAGACTGCTCATTGAGAAGTACATAGACAACCCCAGACACATAGAGATACAGGTAAACCATGAACACACACACACACAGACACACACAGGGTGATTGTTTAAAATCACTGTGATGTAATGCATCAATGTTGGATTTAATATTGTGAATCCTATGAAAACTCCACATTTCAGTGGTTGAAAATGTCTCATATGGACCATACAAGATCAACACTGCTCAATCGTTGGGGACATCATTGCATCATGAAATTTAAATGTTCAATGCCCTCTAATCAGATTAGTGAGCATTGCTAACTGAGTCATATTTCAAGCGCACTGGAACAACTCTTGGACACTTTTAAAAAGGTGGTGGCAGGGTGGAGGCACAGGTGCAGGTTTGAGGCACAAAGTGAATTACATTTGCAAAAATGTAAGCTTCCATTATAATGAAAACTTGTTTCATTTCAAGTGATAGCTTGAGAGCATCTTGATGGAAGGTATGAACAGATGTACTTAAAGCTGTCGACTTGTGGTCGGATTGCTCAAGACACGTTAATTACAGGTCTAAACAGGGCCTTATTTTCAAACAGATGCTGAGACTGGTGCAATAGTCCAGACTTGTGGTTTTGATGGTAGTAGAAGCAAAACCAGCAAGTATTACGTTACCATTCAGTGACTGCCCATCCTCTCCTGCACTTGCATTGCCTTGGCTCTGAGAGCTCTGGCTTCAGGCATTACTGAAGCTTTGAGAAAGCCCACACAACACATCAAACATGCAGTTCAATCGCAAAAGGTGTTATTTTCAGTGTAATTGGGGTATTTTGCAGAGAGCATGGCATCATGGCTCATTTATAGCATTAATGTTGGTAGGCTAGTGAGTGTATTTAAGCGCATTTATTGTGATTCTTCACTCTGTCTGCACTAAAAGTGTTCATGGAGTGCTATTTATTCAGGAGTTAGTGTAATGTGTTTTGCTGACAGACTTCATCATGCTCAGCTGCTGGTGTCTACAGAAGTCTGACTGTGTAGTAAACCTGCTTTTATGCAGATGCTCTGCTGAAGCAACCATGTAAAACTATTGTGAGTGGGCATGTTGAGGAGTCCCCATTTCTGTATCAGCATTTGTTAGGTACTGTTTAACACCGTTAAAGATGCAGGAGCCAAAATCAGGAGGAAAAAACGGCTTCCGTGTTGAGACACGGAGTAGAGCAGTAGAGTCACGTCCAGGTCCCGTCTGACAGGATCTGATCAGCGATGGGTAATTACAGCTGTCAATCACTTATTTAACCCACCTACATGCCTAAAAACACCTGTGATTGGCCAAAATCTGGGAGTCTCGGGGTAGGTTTTCTACAGCCCCTAAAGCAAGGAGTACATGTAGAAGTCTGTTGTCCTCTCAGACCACTTGAATTACAGTACACTGGAAGGTAATTATGGAATTTTTGACCAATGATGCCAAAAAACTACCAAGCACGGCAGCTTTAAGTTGTTTTCTGTTCTGTTTTATCATTTTTACTGTTCAGTTTATCATGTTATGTGTTGTTTAACTTTATGTTCGATTAGTGAAGCTGTGACAAACAAAAAAAACCCAGGATTTTTACACTTGTGAGAGGTGGACAAGTTGGTGTATAGATAAAAGGTGTCAAGTAGCAGTTCATGTAGTAGGCTATGTAATTGTATGACATGTAACATGTAATCTAACTAGCAAAGTTTGAAAATCCTTTCATTTGGGTGGAAACCTGACGTTAAGCTACATAACTCCATTTTGCGAAAAAATACACAATGTGAGGTGGTACTTCTAGGTTCAGAGGACACCAAGTACAAATGTAAGGAGATACTATACAGTACAGTTTTATATTATTTTTTACAAAATGTATTATTTATTATTATTTGCAAAAGTATATACAACGAAAAAAATCCAAAAGTGCTTTCTGTTGGTTAGAATAATGTGTGTTTACTGTAGGTGTTGGCTGATAAGCATGGTAATGCTCTGTGGCTGAATGAGAGGGAGTGCTCCATCCAGAGGAGGAACCAGAAGGTGGTGGAGGAAGCTCCCAGGTCAGTCATGACATGTGTGATTCTAGACAACTGGCAGTCAGTTAGTGAGGGGAAAACACACAAAAAAGAGTGAGGAGTTTGGTATGTCACCTCATCTTCCATTACTGCCATATTTTTATTTGTACTTTACTTATACTTTGTATTTTTATTTGTACGGTGTGAGAGCCAACCAAATGGAGCCTGTTGTGTGCTGTGTTCTGTTCTGTGCTGTGCTGTTCTGTGCTGCACACAGAACAAGCTGGTATAACATATTTTGTCCAACCAATTTTACTGGAATTCAATCAAGGAAGTTGCCATGTAGTGGCATCATTTATAAACGGTGTGAAACCAACATTGTCAACAAGGTTTCACTAAGAGAGGCTAATTTCTAAATCACATGACGTCTAACGCTAATGCTAGTCCTGTGCAAATAGTTAAGAAAAGTTTCAGGGTTGATTGAGGCTCAGGAAGGTGAATTCCCTGTCCTCCTGTCAATCTGTAGAAGTGCCCTTGACAGGAACTTTCACATCGCTGGTCTTTTTTCTGTTCATCAGTAACAAAAAAATTGTATTAATTTTACTTTGATTCTTCCGGAAACTTCTAAGTGGATGTAATATTTATGTGTGATGTCTGCAGTACTTTTCTGGATCCGTCGACACGGCGAGCGATGGGGGAACAAGCAGTGCAGCTGGCCAAGGCTGTCCAGTACTCTTCTGCTGGGACTGTGGAGTTCCTAGTGGATTCTAAAAAGAATTTCTACTTTCTGGAGATGAACACGCGACTACAGGTCAGCCTGAGGGGATGTGATTGATTTGTATGTGGGTATAGACAAAGTTCTAGTAGTTGTTTAGTGATTGTTTACTTCTTTTAGCATTTACGTCCATATGGAGAACCCACAAAACATGTATTTTTTTAAGTGTGTTAAGATCACAACTTGATATTAAGGAAATGTGTGTCTCCTTGTTGACTGGGTAATGCCGTTTGTCTTTACTGAAAGAGCAGTTAACTTAGGCAGCTAATTTTGATTCAGTCTTTTGACTCAATGTGCATCAGTTTGATATTTGATTAAATTACTGTTAGTTGTAGTCTAGATTTAAGTTATTGTTTAATGTTACAGTCACATCCCATAACATAGAAGGAATTTGAGCACTTTTTTTCAAATACAGTTATCATTTATTTAAACTTAAAGTGCTCACTAGTTCACTAAGACGACATTCGTTTAAACAAATAATATATGGTGCAGTGGGTACAATATACTTTCACTGTAGGGTATTTTGTTCATAATTAGTACAACAAAGAGGCTCAGGGCTATTAAACAGCAAATGCATGTTAAAGCAAAGTCAGTTTAGATATTGTTCAGTCACAATCATTTATAACTAAGCTAAAAATAATAATTCATATATATATATTTTTAATTAAATCATTATATTGTATTATTTCTAACTAAGATCTAAAGTAAGTATAGACTAATACTAATATACCTATCAATATCTATAATATGTGAATACTAATATTTCCAGCCATGTGTTTCACTGAAGGGAACCGTGAAGACCAACATAGGGGAGTAGGTGCACAGGTTTGCTGCTGCAGGAACATGTATATGTAATGGTTTAATCTGTGACCCCAGGTGGAACATCCAATCACAGAGTGCATTACTGGGCTGGACCTGGTGGAGCAAATGATCCGTGTTGCCAAGGGTTACCAACTGCAGCACAAACAGGAAGATATCCCAATCAATGGCTGGGCCATTGAGAGCCGAGTTTACGCTGAGGTTTGTGTGTGTTTGTAATATTGTGTAATTCTTACCACCTCTAGTCACATAACACACTCTAAAAATCAGGGCGCATTAGTGCCATTTTTCCCATTTTTGGACTGTATGGAGTGATATGGACTGATATACAAACAGAGAGCAAAGAGGAAAGCTGCAAAGTGAAAAACTGCAGCAGCTGGTACCCATCCCTCCATCTATGATCCTCCGCTTATCCAGGTCTGGGTTGTGGAGGCAGCAGCTTAAGCAGGGATGCCCAGACCTCCCACCTCTTCCACGTCCTCCGGGTGGACACTGACATCCCTTCAACATGTCCTGTAGTGTGCTCTGCCTTAACCTGAGGTTTCACTGTCTTTGAATTGTCTGTTTTTTTTGTCATTTGTTCTGTCAGGACCCTTACAAGTCTTTTGGCCTTCCTTCAATTGGACGGCTGTCTCAATATCAAGAGCCTCTCAACCTCAGCAATGTAAGTGCGTGACTGACTGACTGACTGACTGACTGACTGACTGACTGACTGACTGACTGACTGACTGACTGACTGACTGACTGACT
>JAPQRN010000008.1:21186472-21210201 GCA_037367275.1 Coranthus polyacanthus | reverse complement strand
ATAATGCCTTTAAGTTGCCACGTTTAGATGTGTGTCTGCAAGTCTTACCCTACAAGCAATCTCTCCTCTGTTTGCAATCAGGATCTTATCAAAGGTCTGTGGAAGGACACAACACAAAGATTAGACATCTATCGCTTTCTTTACTCAGGGTTCACACACATTTTTACCAATAACTTTCCATGATTTTTCAATGACTATGAGGTACATTTTCATGAACAAACATTCTCTAAAATGTCTGCATGTCAAAATGTACCACAGTATGTCTTAACCAAACTTATTGACAATCTTAGTGGTTTGATACACTGTGAATGTGAGTTTAAGCTTTCACCTCAGGCCTGACATACATGTCCAACTGTTTAGCCTGTAAACAGTTCTTCAGGCTTTGTCAAATAATGTCAAGCAACGAAACTGATCAGTGTGAACATTCAAAGATTAGAAATGTGGATTTTTGTCAATCCATATTAACTGAACTACTCATGCTCCTAAATATGCTTCCTGGATATATTTACGTTTTTTCAAACTCCATGATTTTTCTTAAACATAAAAACTCTGAGTCTCCGTCATCTGTTGCATGTTACATCTCTACTCTCTATCCCTACATTTCCTGTCATTTTTTCTGTCAAATAAAGGCAAAAAAAAACACATCACATCCCTGCTGTTTCACAGTTTCAACTTTTTGAATTCTCATTAAGACCATGTTTAGACTTTTTCTGTACCATGTAAAGCAGTTAGAGTTACAGACTTTTAAATACTCACAAGAGTAAAGAGTGAAAGTAATATAATGCTAAAAATATTTTAATTTGTCAGTCCATTTGAATAAACTGAGGCTCAGAATGTTTCAACAACATGATTCTAATGTCTGTGGAATATATCTGTGCAATCATATAGAGGTATCTGCAGCAAATTACTTGTTCTGAAATGAGTAATAAACTAAAAACAAGATGGTTGGACTGATTAAATTGGATCAGCAAAAAGACCCTCAGCATTTCTATTTCAGGAGAAAATCGTTATGCATTACCTTTTCAGTGGCATTATAGACTGTGGCATAATGAGCCTTGTTGTGCACTGCACAACATCTGGACTGGAATGCGGCATACTGGAAAACACATATCAAACATATTAAGCATAGAATTTAAAGTGGAACTTCTGGCACTGAATATACACTGCAAATACTACAACCAAAGCCAGCGAATTACTCATTTTAAATTTTGTGCCTATACAAAAAGGAGGCAACAATCACAATCTGGGTTTCAAAAATAAACATTTTCAAAGGTAACACGCCGATAGTGGAAGAGAGGAGCGTGCCGAGTGAAATAGTCGCCCAGTGGCAGGAGCACAATTTTTTCCAATCCTATCGTTGCCCTCGGTTTTCCCTTGGTGGCTACACCCAAGAAGACCTCATTTTGGGAAACAGGTGGCCTGAAATCGGGTCAAAGTGACGGACTGTTTCTCAATATCTCATCTGAAGACGTTGATTATCTTCAATGCACTTTGTCAAGTACGCTCAGGACATTTCTACACAGGCCAGTTAGCAGTTAATGTAACAACAGCTGTTGTGCTAGTTCTGTTCTGTAATAATCCCGTGACTTTCGGTGTTTACTGAACTCGCGCTCTGTAGACACATAAGTGAGCTCACCTTTACGGCTAACAGTAACTTGTTCAATGATGGAGAGAAACCGTGCGACGCCATGTTGCCAAACTGCAGCGGGTCAACTAGACCAACGTAATGACGTTACAGCTTTAAAGAGACGGGACTGGTGGAGAGACAGAGGCGTCACCTCCAGTCTTTTTTCTTCTTTTTCAACTTTATTCAAAACAATCACGTTGACATTTTGACATTATTTACGTTTATTGTTATAAACATTCGTGTTATGTTTTTAATAATAAACATAACATGAATGATTATGTTTGGCTACAAAAGTTAAGTGCAAATAAATAAATAAATGGATGAAATAAAAAAGGACAGTGGTAACAAATTTCCTTCATACTCTTGGGGATTTGTTTTCTAAATAGGCCTACTACAGCCTAAGGTCAAAGGTCAAGGTCACTGTGATCTCATGTCTGTCATTCGTATGAGCATGATATCTCATTGCCTTGAGCGAATTTTTTCAAATTTGACACAAATGTTCACTTGGAGGCAAGGATGACCTAAAACAATTTTGGTGGCCAAAGATCATAGGTCAAGGTCACTGTGACCTCATGTATGAAATCGCCTTTGAGGGATTTTTTTGTAATTTGGCACAAACATTCACTCCACGATGAACCCATTAGATTTTGGTGGCCAAAAGTCAAAGGTGAAGGATGTTGTGACTTTACAAAAACACTTTTGGTTATAACCATTAGTAATTGAGAGAATAGCATAAACAGATCATGGTGCAAGGATAGTGGATGCATCTGATTGGACTTACAGTTCTTGTTTAGATGCGTCTACATATCTTTATACGGTTTGTCTGTCAGTCGCCCCCCCCATTGTGCTCACAAACATCATATCTCAGGAATGGCTTTACAGAAGGTCTTAAAATTTGGCATAAACATTCACTTGGACTCAAGGATAAACTCAGTAGATTTTGGCAGCCAAAGGTCAAAGGTCACTGTGACTGTTGTCTCATCTTCATGAAGTCATGAGACAGTTGTGGAGTGCAGACAGGCCAGTCAATCATGCACACTCTGTGAGTATGAAGCCACGCTGTTGGACTGCTGTTGCTCGACTTGATGGCAGCGTATGTATCACAGATGCTGGCCTTTGCTTTTTGTCCTTGGTTCCCCAGACTCCCTGAATCTTTTCACAATATTATGCACTATAGATGGTGAAAGGCTGAAATTCTTTGCAATTTTATTGATTAACAATCCTCTTACAAAATCTGGTACAAAGCATTGAGACATGACCCATCCTTGTAATGACTCAGCCTTTGTTGGATGCTCTTTTTATGTCAAACCATGATCCCCTCACTTGTTACCATATAAAGCATGTGATAGGACTCATACAGGACAGTGTTACTTGTATGTTCATTTAACCTTTCAGTCTTTTATCTCTGTCTGAACATTTTTGTTTTGAGTGTGCAGGTATCAAAATCTAAATTTAATCTAAGTCACAATTGGCTAATTTTGTGTCAAATACCTGCTCTTCATTTCTGTCACAGAACTATGCTGTGGCACAGCTGTATTAATATTCTCCAATCGTTTTAGGTCTCCTATATTCAGATAATCACACTGCTTTTTTCATGCTGCTGATATAGAATGTGAAGTGTGATGTTTGTCATTTTAGTTTGTTTAATTTGTTTTTTGTTTTTTTGGGGGGGGTATTTTGCCTGTGCCCACAAATGGAAATATAAGGATGTGTCTCAATATTACTGAGAAGCACCACTTATCAGGATGATGCTTGACATCAAGGCCAGTTTAGGATTTTTAGTGATTTTATTCTGGTTTCTGTTGGTGCTTGAATACAAAGTATGCCTTTTATGATCAGTGTTTTAGGCAAACACCAAAATATGACACCTACTGTATTTAGAAAAGAAAATGTTGATGGTCAAATCTATATGCAAACTGTGAGAGGAAGAACCTGTTTCAAGTTTGACCTTCAGTACTCACCATTGTTTTCTGTGCAAGAACAGGTTAGAGTGTGGTAGACTGTGTTAGAGTTCAGGCATACTCATGCTTTTACCTCCAAGACCTGGCTTATATTTAACCAGATTCTCAGGAAAATAATACTTTTAAATGCTGTGTCGGTGTACATTAAAACAATATGATTCACTGATTCACTGGCTGTCGTTTAAAATGACTACTCATGAATGTATGATGTACATTGACATGCATCACTTTTGACAAATGAAAATGCTTTCATTGTAACTTCAATGACAGACTAAACATTAATTTTCAAGGAGTAACAATGTTAAACACATTCTGTATGTCATTATTCACTGACATACAGAATACTTAGATTGAGCTAAATAGTCATTGCCAGGATGCCACTTTAAATGACATCTTGGCAATGTTTGCATTAGCTGATGTTAGGTTAACATGTCCTAGACATGTTATCATTACTTTACAAGAATGTGTATTGGGATGTCACTTTAAAACAACACTATGTGACCAAGAACTAACAAGTAATTTGTTCCAATTATTTTAAGCTTTTGTTGTAGAACTGACAATGTTCTGTTGTTCTTCCCTTTTTTTTCTACTGAGCCTTAGGCTACGTTCAGACTGCAGGCAAAAGAAGCCCAAATCGGATCTTTTCACTCACACCTGACTCAGATCTTTTTTTTCATGACAGTGTGAAAAGCACAAATCACATGGGATCTCATCTTTTCAATTCTGATTTGGACAACCTCCAGATACTGTTTTTTGCCATATAACCTCAGTGACATCATATGTCATTCTATAAAGTCATTCAAATGACCTCAACCTTAAACATGTGCAGCAGTAAAATGTGACATACACATGAATTCAGGTGTAATATGAATCCAAAACATCATAGTAAAACATAGGGACAGGGACAGGGACCATGTTCCTACACAGTGACTACTTGGTAATACTTACTAGTGGTACTTACAAGTAAGGTTTTGAATGCAAAACTTTTACTTTGAATATTTTCACAGTGTCTATCAGTAGTTTTACTGAAGGAAAGCATCTAAACACTACTTTTGTGCATGTGGCTCAGTTCAGGATCATGATCAGTTTACAATGGAATCTGATATTGGCCACATTTTAAAGAAAAATGATAATTTTGAACATCCAAACAAAAAATCTGATCTGAGTGCTAAATCTGAATTGAGCACTAAGGCTGGCAGTGTGAACATAGCCTTCATGTTGGTAGTTTTTGCATGTTTGAAATTATGCTGTAATCCTTGTCAATGGATTGTCATGTTGATCTTCTCTTGAGCACAACATGCCAGAGTCCTTGAATGTAAAAGGATAACCTTGCAAAGGCCATGCTGATAGCAATAGGGGGAACAATAAGTCAGAGTGACAATGCATTTTACAAACAACTCACCTGGATTACATGGCATGGCCTGTTGTGTTTAAACAATAAAATGTTTTATTCAGACACATTTATATGAATTTAATATTACATTTTTGCCCACATTCAAAAGGTAGCTTGAATTCTGAATAAAAGTGACAGACCTAGCATGACATGAAAATCCTGGTAACCTCAGGGTCTTTACTAAATTATAAATGGGTTGTAAACTGATACAGGTGATTCACCTGCTGCAAGGTCCATAAGGTTAAAGACATTTAAGGAATAGCCTGACATTTTGGGATATGCTTTTTTAACCACAGACACATAAGAAGATTGATACCACTCTCATATTTTGTGTGAAATACAAAGCTTAGCTTATCTTAACATAATGACAAAATAATGGCACATGAAAAAAAGGATCTGCTTACCAGAACATGTAAAGTAGACTGAATTAATTCCCTTAGGCCTTATTATGATCACTTTGAGCTTGCCATCACACAGCAGCCACCAGACAACCAGCAGAGAAATACTGTCCAGAGACCAGTTCCCTTTGCACAGACTCAGGTCAAGTGGTTTCTCATAGTCTTAGCTACGCCAGCTGAACCAGCCTTGCATCACCTTGATATTCACCAGACACTTATGAACATGGTATCAATCAAGTCACACTTGGTGAATAAGCATATTTCCTAAAATGTTGAACTATTCCATGAAGAAAACACTTAATGATCAGTACAAAGATGAATCACACTCTTAAACTGCAGTGTTTCAACTGGCTGCTGGGTTGGATTAGACGTGATCACTAAACACTTCTGAACACATTATGAACTATCATTTGTTAGTAAAGGCTTCAGTATGCTTCAAACAAAGTGCTTGTTAGATTTCCTAACATGTGACAACAGAATCTGTTATGTCCAACTATGTTTGTAATTGTCTGACACAAAGTATGCTGTACAATCAGCCCCACTTTAGGCTGGTGTGCAGACATCCAGTGTAGTATAAACAGAAGTGCATGCACATCTGGTTTGGAATTCTCTACATCTGTCTGTTATGACTGCAGACCTTAGCCCCATCTCTGGCCATTCAGAACAGACAGAAACATGTACTCTTTTTGACATAGTGTTTATTTAAAGTATACTGAGGCCTTCAAGGATCCGTTCATTTTTTATAAGTTGTACTTCCCATAAAAGTGGCTCTATAGGTCATGACAACTTTGCTATCACTACCTCCATTATAGAGATTCAGGGAAACAAGGACTATTCAGGTGTTCAAACTACATTTCACTCTGATAATAGACCTTTTTCAAATATGCAAACATGCTACTGCCAAGCAGGAGCCACAGAGCACACAGCCCTCTGAATTGGCCATTCAGGGAAACTTCCGTGTCAACTTACCAGGTGACCTGATCTCCTTCCGTGTCATCTGGTTTGTTTTCATGCGTGAGGCTGACTCTGGTTGTACCAAAAAGCTTTGGTGTAATGTTGCGTTATCCCACTCACTTGAGAATCTGAGTGTGACAGATTTCACTTTGATGGCAATCTTTATTTGTATGAACCAAAATACACTGGAATAAAGTCAATCAGATGGAAGAGGAGGGAAGAATGTAGCGAGTCAATAAAACTGTCTTGAAGGACAACTTAGCTTAAGAAATTGGGGGTGTTCCTTTGGTCAATGCTTTCCAGTGCCAGCTGAGGACGATACTTTTCAGAAGATAACAGCAACAACAGGTGAACAGCACTTGTGCCAAACTTTGCATATCCACAACATATAAAAGACTTACATGGGCACCTGTACTCAGTCTGTCAGCTGAAAGAACAGCTGTGGCTTTGAGGAAGAAGTGTTTTAGATCCGACAAAACGAATATAGATAATAATATGTAAACATTAATATGTATTTGTTTTAAAATGTATAACTTTTGCCACATTTACACCGCACTACTCCAACTTAGAACTTGTGAAAACTGAGATTTTTGGAACCGATGACACAGTCACCCACATTGGCTGCCTGATTGGGTCTTATCAGTGACTACGTATTTTTCTCTCATTCATCACACCCCTTTTGCATGACCCTTTTTCTAAAGAAAATAAAAAGTCAGCCTTGACTACAAGCTTCTCTCAGCATCTCTATTCTTTTTGCAGCTGTTCTGCAATTCAATTCCTAATGATACTACTGATTGCATTCACAGTAGGACATTATGTGAGTGATTTGTGACAATTCCTGTGTCCAGCATCAGATCCTTGGTCATGATGTAATAGGAATTTCAGGCATGTCAGAATGTTTGGAGATTATTTCTGAAACATTACTAAACACTTGTGTGGACGGAGATTGTTAAAGTTAAGGTTTGGTTTTACCAAACCCTCAAGAAAACGTTTTAGTGTGGATGTAGCCATAGTCATTCCTTTAAAAATGTCTTCTACACAAAGTAGTCTGCAAGATAGAATTCCTAGGCACCGATAAGAGCCTCACACATGAAAACAACCCACTGACACAGAAGGATATGACTGAGATCAGGTCCACTGGTGGACATACCTATTCCTTTGTCTTTAGCCATAGTGGTCACTCCAGAGGGCTCTATGCTTTGTGCTTACTTTCCTTCTGACTCAAAGACAAGTGCTGAAATGATTTGAGTGGAATCATGCACATTTTGAGCACCTCAGAAGGCTAATGCTGATTGCCCCAATTTACACTTTATGTGAGTCCTTGTTTTTCTGAATCTGTACAATGGACGTGGTGATAGCAAAGTTAGCTTGATCTATATAGCCATAATACTCACTTTTATGGGAAATACAGCAGTTACCCTCAAATAGACACTTTTTCCAAACATGATGTGCCTGATATTTTGGATCTGCTGTGTGGCCCTGTGCACACTGCTACCACACGCTCTGGTTAACAGTTCCCATCAGTGTCAATTTAGCCCTTGAAAATGCTGAATGCAGGTGGAGGTCTTAGATAAATTGTTGAATTGATCAGTAATCTCAAAGGTCAACCTATACACACATCCTCATCCTATTCTTCAACAGCAAGCAGAGCAGTCACCAACAATCTGTCATCCATTTGCCCAGTGTCATTCCTTTTTGTTAGTTCTGGTTGGCTAGCTAACACTAACTGTTTTCCTCTTGCCCCTTCTGGCATTGATTGAGCCATTAGTCTGGGTCCACAAGTAGCGACTATCTCTAAGCTGGGTTTTGTGTTGGAACAGGTGAAAATAAGCCTCTTATCTCTTCACAGCCTTATCTATCTTAGAAGGGCCACTGATGCGAAAAAGTACAGAGCCGCATCTCATCATATTTGAGGTTTTTTTGCCTTCACGTCCAAGTTATCCCGTCGCTCCATCCTACGTGACATACTCCTCATCATCGCTAGGTTCTGATTTGATGTGGTCTGGGTGAAGCAGAGGAAAGTTTGGTGCTGTAGTCCTAGTACAAACATACCACTCCTTAATATTAGACAAGTGAGGTAATGCTGGGTTGACTGAACGCTGACTCCTGCGTGGGGTCCTGGTACTCTGCTGCTGCTGGGCCAACTGACTCTTCAGGCCTGACAGAGAAAGGTCCAGAGGTACTGCCATGGGAGAAGAACTCCGGAGCAGCAGCTTATGGTCGGCCTCACTGGCTGAGCTTATATCCAATTCATGACTGGACAGTAGAGGAAAATGAATGGTTGTATTGGCAAGTGATGGAGAGAGGCGGTTCATTTTAAGGTCAAGTGGCTCAAGGAGAGCCTGATGAGGTTGTGGGTGTTGATGAGGGATAGAGTCATATGTGTCCTGGAGTTCAGAGGTAGGTGATGACTTGACATGGACCTTCATGTGTTTGCGTAGGGAGCTGGGGTGGGTGTAGGACTTGGTGCAGCCCAGGGCCTTGCAGTCATAGGGCTTTGAAGCTGTGTGGACCTGCGAGTGCTTCTTCCGGTCACTGCTATTGGCAAATCGTCGCTCACAAAATTCACACTGGAAAGGCTTCTCACCTGGTTAAAAACAACAACACAGAGTCCACAAATCAGCAAATTTTATGCAATGTAAAATACTTCACTGTAGTTACTGGACAAATCAAAAACTGTCTTAAGTGTTTCCAGAAGTTCGCCCCGGATGCAGTCAGTGCAAGGCTAATCCAGCTACCTATGTTCATTTGTTCTAGTCCTGTACTAAGATTAAAAGTTTCTGGGTCAAACTTTTTTCATTAATTTCCAATTGCCTTGGAAAATCAGTCCAACCATGCCCTCTACTGGGCATTTTTGGTGTTGTGTCTGCTGAATCTCCTCTCAAAAGCAGAGACAGGTTGTATCACCTTTTCTCTTTTTGTTCAACATATGATCTTTTTAAATGGAAAGACACTCTTCCACCCACTTTTACACAGTAGATTTCTGATTTACTGTTCTATATTAAATTAGAGAAAATAAAATTCTCTCTAAGGGGCTCTAAAATTTTTTATATATATAAACAATAGAGGCCTTTTCTGACTTATATTAAAGAGAAAATCCAGTTGCCAATAGCTCCCTGACTTGTGAATTTGTGAAATATGTATTTGATCAATTTAATGATTTAATTGATTTTTTCTTTATATTGCCACTTGTTATCCCTGTCCAATATGAGTTTAGATACCTAGGCTAGCTCACTGAGATTGTATGTCATTGGGATCTATCAATTTTGTTGTTCTTTTTCTTTTTGTAAGTGTGTCTCTCTGTATTTTCTTCTGTAGGTATTATTTATTTCTTTGTAAATACATGTAAATTCCATGTGAACTCTTTTTCTGCAATTTAAATAATACTAAAAAAATATAGAAATAAAAACAACAACAAAGTCACACTCACCGTTACCACTGTACATAACAAGGTTGTAATTATAACATATACTGGGGGTGACATATCCAACCTAATATTCAGATATGCTCAAAATGCCCACTCCAATATACTGCTGTAAAAAATATCAATTAAAAACATTTTTTGGGACAGGATGGGAAACCATGCACTGCCAGTCATGTTTTAGTACTTTGATTTTTATTTTGAGGAATTGACTAGTTTTAGTTGGGTTTTCAACTAGGGCTGGGGAAAAAATAAAAACAAATCTCAGCACCAAACAGCCCATCATTGAGCTTTGATTTCTCCTGTTTCTACAAAGTGTAATCTGTTGCTTCAGTTTGCAAGCTACAGATCACACATTGTAGAAACGTTTGAGACCTCATCTCCATGGCAACAGAAGCTGAGGCTCATGGGTATTGTAGTATTTGGCTCCATGGCTGCGGCCTTGGTACATAATGTGATGAATACTGCCAAGAAAAGCTGAAGAGACACTCCACATATATGTAAAGATCAGCCTCTTCTGGCACAAGAGGAGCCCAGTCTAGAGAAGAATCCTGACAATGCCATTGGAGTCACTTCAGTTTAGACTGGGACACTAGTAATTATTAACACCGCACTGTGTTACACACTAGAGATGTGGAGGGATCAAAATGTTGCTCTTTGGTGGACTGTGGGAAATAAAGGATCCGGTGTTTTTGGACATTTATTTAAAAAAGTTAGAGTTATAGAAAGGCAATTCTAAATCACTGGAGAACCACTTAGTTTTCAGGACTGAATGTTCATTAATTAATACTGTGTAGTTATTCCTGATACTTAGGTGCAGTTTCAACTAGTGTATAGTAATGTCATGGATCTCTCTAAGAGTATTATTATTGAAGTCACATGTTCTTATTTCAATTAGACTATCCAGATATCAACTGAAGAGCAAAAGTGTTTATTTACATGTGCATATTAAGAAGATACTGTCCCTAAGATAGTACTGATGTCTGGTTTCAAATGATAGTTTGTTTACTGTGTTTATTCAACAACACGTGATGGACTGTGGTGTCTATGTATGTATGTATCTGAAAAATGAAAAAAATATTTTTAGAAATAAAAGACCCAAGTTGTGTAAAGCCATGACATGATTTAAGTACAGTTATTGTAGTATATTCACCATGACTGCATTCATTTTACCACTAGTGACACCTTAATGTAGTATAATTGTTACATTAATTGTTATAATGACTTTACTGACTGACATAATATAATGACTATACTGACTTTACTCACTGACAGCAGAGGAATCGAGTAGTTTCTTAAGTAATTTACTTAAGAATATCGAATAGTTGTCTAGTTCTGTTCCAGAAACAAAATGATAAGTGGCATAACGGACAACACGGACTGACGACAGATATTGAATAGTTTTCCAGTTATACTCTGGAAACAAAATGATGACAGATGGACATGCAGACACTATATCCCTCCACATTATACGTTAAGGGGCTAAAAAAGAAGTCCGTTATGAACCACTGTAGAAACATGGCACCACAACATGGTGGAATCCTAACTAATGAAAACACAACTATGATTAATATATTTCATTCCCGCAGTTAGATCCTAAATCTTCCAAAATTTTACACACTGAACCTTTAAGTGATTTTTGCTATAATGTAACAGGACTAGAAATATGGCATGTTATTTCCATTATTCACAGATGTACTATTATTGTCTTTTTCTGTCCATTTTAAGTCACTGGAACAGAATAGAATAAGCTACAGCTGGGCAATATGGCCAAACATTTTGTCAAATCATTATTCCCTTACAGTTTAAAGGCTTATTTGTGGTTTTAAATTATTCATAAAAGACGTAATGAGATGAAAATGATGTGAAAGATATAACAAGACAAAAATTGCATGAAAGATGTAACAGATCAAGACAACTTTAAAAAATGAACAAGACAAAAACCACATAAAAGACGTACAAAGGCTAAAACAGTGTAAAAGACAAAACAAAACTAAAACGATGTAAAAGATGGAAACAGCGTAAAAGATGATTATTTGTGGTTTTAAACTCTTCTTTATGGTCAGAACGTGACAAATAGCAAACAGCAGAACATTTACAAAATCTACAGAGAGAACATTCAAAACTATTCTAATGATAAACTGTTTAACATCAAAATATAAACAAGTAAAATTAGCTGACAGTGTAAATTATATAAACCCTAAAGACAAAGAAAAATGTGTGTCACTAAAATGGTATTTATAGGTGTTATTGCCCAGCCCTAGCATAAGCCTAACAATAGTTCCTAACAATAGTTCATTTATACTGTACGTACAGTACACCTAATGAAGAAGAAGAGCTATGTGTTGCCATTGAACACTGGAACATAGAAATAAACATTCCTGTTTGTGAACAAAAAGCAAACCCTTTTGCTGATATATATGAAGCAATGACTGATGATGACAAGTGAAGGGGGTGCAATGAGATGACGTCATTAAAAGAGCACTAAACAAATGTCAGACAGTGGAGAGTGTGGAAACAGTGACAGAAATTAGAGGTCGACCAAGGATTTTTAAAGCCCGATATTATAATGATCGTTTCTAAAAGGAAAAAATCTGATATTTATGTGCTGATATCACCGCTGTCCTGATAAAGTTCCAACAATGTTGGAAGTTAAATATTTTGAACTTTGTTAAAAACTAGATAACTGTTGAACTGAACATTTAAGTCAAAGTAATAAATACCTCAGCGAATAAATCAATACGCTGGCTTTCACTACATTACATAAAAATGAACTAAATAAGGGCAGTGTGAGTTCTTACTGAACTTTCTTATTCTGTTTATTTTCAGCAGAGGAGAAAATGCAAAATGTTGTGAAGTAGATCTGAGGAGACAAAATGTATTTAGGATTTTGATCAACGACATATCGATATCATTTTTGAGATTGTTTACAGGTGTTTTTCGTGTTATGGTTTATATTCTTGTAGAAGTTGATTACCCTGTGTTGAGTACATGAGAACATTAAATGCATACATCCAGGTCTGGGTGATAAAAAGATCATTACTGTTTACGTGATATATTTGTATAATCACATAAATTTGATAATTATGTATCTAGACATAAACACACCTGTAGTCTCCGATTTTGTCATTTAGTGCTTATGTTCGTTCGCTGGCTTCCCTGGCATTAAATCAAAATAAAGAATGTAAGTGCAATCTGAGCTCTTATTCTACAATGTGAAAACAAAGTAACAAAATGGTTATTTGTGGATTTAAACTATTCTTTATGATAAGAACATAACAAACACTTACTAAAACCACAGAAAATTTCACAAATCTAGAGGTAGAACATTCAAAACTAGTCTAAGGATAAAATCTTTTTTTCAACATTAGATGTGAAATTAAAAATGGAACAAAAAATAGAAATGAGGTAAAACAACAAAACACTGAAACATGTTATGTTTGATCTGAAAATGAAAACAAAATAAGAAAAAGAATTATATAGTAATAATCATAGCTGCTGATCTCCAAGGAAATATTCCATGGATATATTCTAAAAATTATATTGCAATATATTATAGAAAATCATGATAATTATCATTTTATCACCCATTATTAGTATTATTACATACATAGGCCTATATGAATAAAGATTCTTTACAGATGACGATAAATACATTAAAGCATTAAAAGATTAAAACGTCTAAGTAAAAAAGAACATAGGTCTCATTTCAACTGTCACAATCGTCGGCCTACTTTGTCTCAGCTGCTTTATTTTTTGTCTGCAATTCTTATTTCTATGGTTTGTGCTCATCTGTCCCTATGCCATAATCCAGCTGTTTTGTGCTACCCCTCACCTCGCGCGACTCCGGACATACAATTAGATCCTGATGATTCCTCTAGGAAACAAGGGGGCAACGAAGGGCGGATGTGAATGGATACTGAACCGAGCCCTCGTAAACATGGAGGGGATTCCTAGAACACTGGGAACAATATCTATTAACCTCTGCACTCTCCGTGTTTGTCATGAGGTAGCTGTTATGACCGATGGCAGGCATTTCAATACTAGAACCACAGTATCACAGCGCTATGTGTGTAATCACAGAATCATGACACCCTACCAGTATGCGTGCGCGTGTGGATCTTGAGGTTCTCAGAGCGTGCGAACATCTTGCCGCAGTTGGGAAATGCGCATGAAAAAGGTTTTTCCCCTGTGTGCACACGAATGTGGTTGATGAGTTTGTATTTGGCTTTAAACGCCTTTCCGCCGCGCATACACTCGTCCCACATGCAGACATGACTGAGGGTCTCGAGCCCCGCCGCTACATGCTCGGTGGTGACGTGGTCCACTAGCTCGTGCATGGAGCTGAAAGTTTGGTCGCAGACGGATGTCGCCGTCCGCCCAAGCCTCTGTCTCGAGGAAGTTCGGTCAATCCATTTGCAGACGAGCTCGGTTTTGACGGTGGGGCCTTTGGAGAAATCCAGAAGACCGTCCACCCCACCGCCGGCGCCACTGTCGGCAGAAGTGGAGATATTAGTGGCTCTCTGCTGCGGTGGAGAGACGATGCTCGAGGCCCCAGAGTTGTTGTTCCCCAACGGAGAGACGAGGCCATTGTGCCTGGCCACTACAGCCGCCCGCTTCATGCTCTGTACGGCGGGCTGCCCCGCTCCAGTCGCCAACTAAAAACCTCACTTCCACGTAAAATGGATTAAATTCAACAAGAAAACCGCTGGGCACCGTCCCCCTTTCTGGCCCTGTGTTTTGGTGAAAGGATGAGGCGCATGCGGCAGCGTCTTTACCCCCCGCTGCTCGGTGTTAGATCCCGAGAGTCAGACCCTCCATGCTTTTATTTACTGTGTGAATGGAGGTGAACGGAGTCGGAGGAATAGAGCAGGCCGCGACCCAACACTGTGAAGTGGCGTCCTTGTCTCCTTCCCTTCTCCTTACTCTCACATTCCTTTTCTTATTTGTCAACTAATACATCCACCAAGTAGAGTCACCAGATCCCAACCAACCAAATGTGGCACGAACTGTATATTTGCGTTATACAATGTGTACCAGGGAGAGGTATGAAATTAGATATAAAATACATTTAGATATAATTGCAATTGTGTTTATTTATTTATTCACAAAAATAATCAAAAATAGCCCTGGATCTGACCATGCATTAAAATTCTTGAAATATGATGTCGATGATATTGACATTGAAAAACAAAACTCCTGCTGTTGGAAATAAAAAGAATAATGCCGTTGAATAAAAACTCAGATTGCACTTATTTTGTTCATTACACAGGCTTTCACCACACTAAATCAAAATGTACAAAAAATAAGCAGTAAATCAATAAACAAAATAAGCACTAAATTAACAGTATTTTCCTTCCAAAATCAAAAAAGCTAAATTATAGTAAGTAATTAAACTAGTTCCATAACTTATAACACTTTAACAGAGTAACCAGTAATGTAACCTGGTACATTTCTAAAGGAACCTTTATAACACTAATATTCAGTAGTCAACATAAATGCATATAAATTTGTATTTTCTTTTTACTGATTTTCTGAAAATTCCGTTAAAATTTGCAAAACATTGGGATGGACAACTGACGTTAATCTGTTTGAATTACCTGCAATCAAAATGCTGTAGAGTCCCTCAGAAAGACACCTGTTCAGCCTACCACCAAGTAGTCCATCATACACTATATGACTAAAACTTTGAGGACAACCCTGATCATGTTTTTATTTTGTAGCATTAGTGTGCAGCTGGGCTGGGTGCAGTGGTTAGCACTGTCGCCTCACAGCAAGGAGGTCCTGGGTTTGAACCTAACACCGGCCGGCTGGGGCCTCTCTGTGTGGAGTTTGCATGTTCTCCTCGTGTCTGTGTGGGTTCTCTCCGGGTACTCCGGTACTCCGGCTTCCTCCCACAGTCCAAAAACATGCACCTTAACCGTAACAGGTTAATTGGTCACTTTAAATTGCCCATAGGTGTAAATGTGAGAGTGAATGGTTGTTCGTCCCTTATATGTCAGCCCTGGCGACATGTCCAGGGTGTACCCCACCTTCGCCAATGTCAGCTGGGATTGGCTCCAGCCCCCCGCGACCCTCCAGAGGATTAAGCGGTTACAGAAAATGAATGAATGAATAGTGTGCAGCTGTTTTTTAGGTTTAATATGTTTAATTCTTGGGAGGTCTGAGAGCTGCAGCATGTAATAACAACAGTGTGCCCCCAACAGCTTGGTATTGGTATGAAGAATAGAATAGGTTTATTTATATATGGTGGGCTTTAAAGCTGATGCACTGCAACTTAAGAAAAGTTGTACAAATTTAGACAAAGCAAGGGAGGAAAGCATCTTAACCAATTTGACAACACTTGGTGTAGCATTACAAAAGCACTGCAAAAGAAAAAACGCTGCAAAATGAGATAAAACACAACCAAATACAGAAAACATGCTGACATGCTATGTTGTCATGACACCTCTCTACCACCATCTACCATCCATGACTCACGGCCCAATTACTGTCCACCCACAATCACAGAGATGAAACAGTTGTATAAGAACTATAGCAATGTACAGTCTAAATGAACTTGAAGGCCTGTGATAAGATTTCTGCAAAACAAGTATGATTTAATGTTGTGACAAGTGTGTGTATTCCATAGATGTTTTGACATGTTTTGGTTCAGTGTGTCCTCTGCAATGGTTTATATAAGAAAAATGAATCCCGAATATACTGACACTGTAGTGTAAGATTCTACAATCAGCAGGTTCCACCAAAGGTTTAGTCTTTACAAGGATGGGTGGTGGCTCAACACTTTCTGCCATGGGCTGTGTGAGTATGATGGTCTACGGCTGCATCATTATCTATGATGGTCTAGGGCTGCATCAGTATCAGGACGCATATGCATATGTGTGAAGGTACCATCGATGTGGAGATGTAGATTGGAATTTTAGAGACATATGTTGCCATCAAGTCGACATCTTTTCCCTGAAGTCTGTGGTTATTTCAGCAGAACAAAGCCAGGCCTCATTGTGCACCAGTTCCAACAGTGTGGTTGCACAGTCACAGAGTGCATGTGCTGGACTGTCCTGTCTGCAGTCCCACTGTCTCCTTTTGAACATGTATGGACATCATGAAGAGGAGAATCAGACAACAGCAACCGCAGACTGTTGAGCAGCTCAAGTCTTGTAAACAGCAAGAATGGACACAAATTACACTTGCAAAAGTGCAAAAGTTACTGTCCTCAGTTCACAAATGATTAAAGGTGTAATAAAAAGGGAAGGTCATGTAACACAGCAATAAACATGGTTCGGTCCCACCATTTGAGTTTGTTGCAGGCATCAAAATCTAAATGTGTTAATATTTACAAAATATTATAAATAATTATATATAAATAATTCAGTTGATCAGTGAAAACATTGAAAATCTTATCTTTTTTGACAGTTACTCAAAGTTCAAACAAATTAACAAATCACAGATTTCAGTTTTTAAAATGGTATTTTAGAAACTCTCAACTTTTCTGGAAAAGTATTTGGTTTTCTCCATAATGGAAGAGGGCCTAGAAAATGATTTACACAAAAGGAATAACTATGTCAGTGTGTTTGTGAACCCAAATGCAGCACAGTAGAAACTGGCGATTTCACAGAGTGACTATTTATTGAACACAGGTTAAACAGATAAACAGAGAAGCAGACAACTCTCTCAGCCAGGCACCAGGCTTGGGCTGGCGAGGGCTGTGGGAGGAGCTGGGAGGCAAAGCGGCCACAGGCGACGCTGGCTGGCTCATGCTGAAGCAGAGCACAGAGGTCAAGGTGGATGAACGCCACAGAGAGGGAGAGGGCACTCACGTATGTGGGCCACTGTGTGGCGATGGTGCTCGGTAGCCGTGAAACCACCACGGAGGGTAGCAGAGTCACTGTCGTCGCCTGGGGCGGAAGACAGTTCAGCTGAGGCAGTCCATGTTGCTGTCGCTCTGTCTGAACTCCTCGATCCCCTCCTTGTCCTCCTCTTCGTCCTGTCTGGGCTCGTCATCCCTGTCTTGGCTATCCTCATCAGCCTTACGTTCCTGGTGTGCCATCACAGCTGGTGTGGTGGCAGCGGGCTGGTCCGGGTGCCTCCTGTCAAATTCCCTGATCAGATTGCGGTCAAGAATGAAGCGGGAGGGCACCCAGGACCTCTCCTCCGGACCATATCCCTCCCACTCGATCAGGTATTGGAGACCCCTGCCACACCACCGGGAGCAAATGATGTGATGAACCGAATAGGCGGGACCCCCATCGATGAATCAAGGAGGCGGAACCACCGGGACCAGGGGACTCTCTTGAACTGGCTAGAACATAGAGACGTGGAAGGTGGGGTGAAAACTCATGGATCGGGGAAGCTTCAGTTTGACGGCCACTGGGTTGATGATCCTCTCGATCTCGAAAGGACCAATGAATCGGGGTGGGTGCCAATTTGCAGGACTCCCCCCGCAGTGGTAGGTTCTTGGAAGATAACCAGACCTTCTGTCCAACCTGGTACAGCAGAGCCTTGGACCGGTGGCAGCAGTGGTGTTGCAGTCCCCTGTCTGGAGCAGTGCGACGCACGCCTGTGTCCAGGTCTGATGGCCACGGTCTGTGAAGGCCTCAGAACCTCGGAATGAAGTTCGGGTCGGTCTGCAGGGCAGGCGCTGGGGCCAGATTGATCCTCCGCAGCGGTCCTGAGCCTTTCCTCAATCTCCCTTCCATCCCCCAGGGAACCGCCGAAACAAGGCTTGATGTTGCAAGAGCTGGGGCGGTAGAGAGGGAGAAATTAAAATGGGTGAGGAACAGTGCCCACTGGGCCTAACGGGAGTTCAACCTCTTGGCAGTGCAGCACAATAGAAGCTGGCGATTTCACAGAGTGGCTATTGAACACAGGTTAAACAGATAAACAGAGAAGCAGGCGACTCTCTCAGCCAGGCACCAGGCTTGTGCCGGTGAGGGCTGTGGGAGGAGCTGGGAGGCAAAGCAGCCACAGGCGACGCTGGCTGGCTCGTGCTGAAGCAGAGTATGGAGGTAAAGGTGGATGAATGCCACACAGAGGGAGAGGGCGCTCACGTATGTGGGGCGCTACGTGGCGATGGTGCTTGGTAGCCGTGAAACCACCACGGAGGGTAGCGGAGTCACTGTCATTGTCAGGGGCGGAAGACAGTTCAGTTGGCCGGGAAGGAAGAGACGCTCAGTGGTCGGGAACGGAAGGCAGGTCAGGGTACCAGCGGACAGGCAAGGCTTGGCGGTTGGTGAACAGAAGGCAGGTCCGAAATCCAGGAAGGGAAACAGGCTTGAGGGTCCAGGGCAGGCAGGGTCAGGTACTGTGAATCCATCCGAGAGAAAGTGCTGGAGAGTCATGAGAGTACAGAGGACAATCTGGCAATGAGTGTGGAGACGGAGCATAAATAGTGGCTTGGTGATTAGGAACAGCTTGGCAGTGCAGGTGAGAGTGGCGAATCTGATTAGTGAGAGAGGAACGGCAGAGTGTGACCAATAATATCATAAAAGAAGATTTATCCTTGTTCTAGAAATGTAGTGTGGGAAACTGGGGAGGACTTAAGTGAGGAAACAATAGTAGGCTGAGATAATTCTTATGTGAAGTTGAAACTGAAAAGGAAAGGTTTTCTAACTATTAGTAAATATTGTGAAAGGGTCTGTTTGATCCCAAAACATGATATTTTAACCCTAAACCTAGTAGTAGTTTTTGTGTAGTAGTTTTTTTTTGTCTATGGCTAACCAAGTAGTTTTGGTTCCTAAATTTAAAATAAACTGCAACTGAAAACTGAACACTGAAAGTAAAATAAATCAAAATAGTTTGTCAAACAAGTTGAATCAAGTGGCATCCAGTGATAAATCCATGCATGCATTTTGCATGACATTTGGTGTTATGTGCTTGACTGAGGAGCCAATAGTGCGAAGTTTCTTCGTTGGCCTTGTACAGCTGGGTGTAGCTGCCCGTCTCCTCTCATAACCTGGGGCCTCATGTGTAAATGTTGCGGACGCACTAAATGCTTGCGTAGGCTGGTTTTCACGTACACACTGAGGTGCATAAAAATTAATGTGACGTGAGAATGTGCGGGCTGTCCGCAAACTCTTGCCTGGCTCCCTTAGCTGGTGATGCCACACTACAAAGTCCTGAAATTCTCCAAATGTTTCCAAATAACATTTCCAGTTACTCCAGTTTTCCACTTCAGTTACTGTGCTATATCCAAGTAGTCTATTAAAAAACGAATTAGGTCCATTGATACACCATAATAGTTTGCTAGTTTATGTGAATAATATTTAACAACAGAAAGACCCAAATTAAAGTAGATACAGGCACCCCTGCCTAATCCTCTTTGTGGCCATGGTGTTTGTGCACCTCCAGTTTCAAGTAGGTCTGGTTTATTGAGTACAATGGAAACCAGGTGAAACTATTTCTCCCACAGAAGGAAGCCAAGAAACTGGACAGTTTTCTCTTTTTAAGTGACAAGGAGATGTTCGCATACGTAAGTGAATGTAAAATTGTGGAGGCGCAGAGACATGACCCACACAAGGTGCACAGATCTGTCTTGGAAGAAAACTCAGTGTCAGGTCGACACAGGCACTTATTTTTTAATGTTATTTTAATGTCTCCTGTCACTGAGAACATCATTCATGAATTTGTTGTATTGTCTGTGACAATAAATAGTATTACTTTGTAACTCGGTGTGTGCAACCTCCTCCTTGTGCATAAAACAGATCGTAACGTGCCAGTGACAGATATGGTTTGTTGTAGCTGGTCTCTAGAATCAGCTGTAAGATTTGAGTTATTATGTGTACTTACTAGGAGTAAAACACATCTGTGTGGCCTTCACATGCTGGCAGAATACCAGATAAGAGTTTGTTAAACAATCGCAATGACCTTTTCCTCATCAGCTGTGTCTTTCTTGCACCCCACCTGTGGAAGGAACACTAAGGTTGTGCAACAACTCGTCCACACAGTAAGTAATATATTTCTCGGGCCTCTGTAATCAATACCTTAGCCTCGCATTCAGTTAAGTTTTTCTTTTTCCTCTGTTTTTCAGCTGGGTTAGCCATTGTTATTTATACAACAGGTGAGAGGAGAGGCGTATTTATAGTCATTTTCACTGTGATTTATAGGAGGAGGCAAGGCAGGGAAAGTCGCTGGTGCATGTGCTCTCAATTTTACGTTGATTGGGTCGTATAAAGGGAAGGTACGCCAAACATGGGGTACGCACGGTTTTATTCATTTGGGAATTTCTTTGCATATGCCCTCTTCAAAGTACACCATCTATCAGTATGAAAGCTGCGCAGTCTTTTTTACATGAGACCCCTGCCCAAGCAAAAACAAATTCTATTAAAAGAACTGTTATGTACCAAGCTATCAAGTAATGTAATTTACTCCCAAGACATATCACACAGGAGAATAATTATCTATGAGTATGTTTATCAACTTTGTTTTCATAATCTAAATAAATGAAATATTACAGATAATTATTATATTGTTAGGAACTTGTCTTGTTTGCATGTTTTGTCATTGTATTGGTCGAGTTTAATGTGTAAAAGCTTTTTGTGAACAACAGAAGAATAACTGCTGCAATGTTGTAGCTGCTGGGGATCCTGGGGATCTAAACCAAGAGGCGTAGAGAAAAGGCTGCAAAACTGGCTCACCTCTCGACTCTTGTTTTTTTTATTCAAAAACTGATCAGAGCTTCCTCATTCACCTCTGGTTCATTCACGATTAAAGCAGCATAATCCCCTCATAGACTGGTCTGCTACATTACCACTAAAAACAAGCATCATCTGTTTGTCCCTTGTTAGCCTTTATCTGCTCTGCATCCAGACTGTGGCCGCAGAAAAGGGGAGATGTGTGTTTTCCTCCAGAGCTGAAGTTCTTTTATGCTTTGGGACTAACCCCCTTCGCTTTACCAGCAGTGGTTAAACAGCACATGGGAGACTTCACCTTTGTCTTGAGAAGCTGGACAGGAAGATTGCTTTCAGCATCCCGCTTGGCCACTATGAGTAACTGGTCAGGTCTTTTGGCCTCACAAATGCTCCTGCAGTCTTTCAGGCTCTGGTGAACAATGCCCTTTGGGATTTCCAGAACCGCTTTGTTTTTGTGTATCTTCATGACATACTGATATTCTCCTCCAACCTCTCTTAACACAATCTGCCAGCGGCTCCTAGAGATCAAGCTATACATGAAAGCAGAGAAATGTGAGTTTGATGTAGAGGTTGATGCTTCACACACGGGAGTGGGAGCAGTGCTCTCTCAACATTAATCTCTAGACTAGAAGCTCCCACCTTGTGCATTCTATTCTCACTGGATATCCTCTGCTGAGTGAAATTATGATGTGATGATTGAGAGCTGCTTGTTGTTAAACTGGCCCTGGAGGCATGGAGACACTGCTTGGTGGGAGCCTAATATCCATTCATTGTGTGGACAGATCACAAGACTTCAACTCCAGCCAGACTCACTGGTGTTTCAATTTTACAATCACCTACCGCCATAAGAATATTAAGTCAGATGATCTCCCCCACAAGCATGTCTCTGGAGGTTCTGCCTATTTTGACACCATTGTTCTGTCCTCCTGCATATTAGCGGTTCTGACCTGGGAAATTGAGTTGGTGGTCCAACACTGCCATCCCATCCCAGGAAATGGAACCCCTAACCAACTCTTTGTTCTAGATTCTGTCCACTCCCAGGTTCTCCTAGTGCCACCCTGGAATTAGACGCACCCTGTCCCTGTTGAAACGGCGTCACACCGTCCACCTACTGGTCTATTTCGTTCCTTACCTGTTCCTCGATGTCCCTGATCTCACATAGCCCTTGACTTTGATTTGGGTCTGTTTCCTTCTGAGGGCCTCACAATCATTCTCACCATAGTTGACTGCTTCTCTAAGGCCGTTCTCTTTGTCATCCTCCATAAACTTCTTTTCGGCCCTCAAAACAACTGCTCTTCTAATGAAGTAAAGGCAAGTAAAGTCAAGGCGAGTTCTCAGCATAGCTGGTTGTCATAGCAATGCAATGTAAACATATTGTGACATCATCTTCAGTATGACTCCAGCTAAGAGCAAGGCAACAACGGCGGAGGAGGAAACTTAAACTGCAAGTTATAATGTTTCAAATAAAATGTAGTTTTAAGATGTTTTCATGAAAAATATAATTGTTTAGATTTCAAATTGTGCTCTGACGGTTTTCGGAGATTTCTTGCTAGCGTGACTCGCATTTCCTATTTCGATTTATCATTATAGAAATGAATAACAGACTGACTATGCTTCCTTGAGGAGTTCCATTGTCCATTTCTTATTTTCTATGCTGATTTGTATTAGTATTCCTTGTAGATAAGTCCGTAATCCATCTACAATCCCAAATCAGAAAAAGGTGGAACAATATGGAAAAAGCTAATTAAAAAAGAAAGCAGTGATATTCAATTTGACTTTTTGACTTGTATTTCATTGTAGACAGAATGAACACAACATATTTTATGTCTTGTCTGGTCGACTTCATTTCATTTGTTAATATACATCCATTCATCACATTTAGGCTGAAACACATTCAAAAAAAGTTGAGACAGTGGCAATTTAGGACTAATAATGAAATAATAATGCAATTTTAAACAGGTGATTGTAATAATTTTGGTACAAAAGCAGCATCTAGGTCTAGTCCTTTAGGAGCAGAGACTGGCTGAGGTGAGAAAATTATTGAAATATTTTAAACCAAAGTTCCTCAAGAAACATAGGAGGGGATTTGGATATTTCATCCTCTATGGTGCAGAACACAATGTAAAGATTCAAGGAATCTGGATGCATTTCAAGGGTTCAAGTCTAAGCTGAACACCGTGATCTCTGATCCCGGATCAGAATTAAGAACTATCATTCATCTAGACCTGATAAAACCACATGATTCAGGTTTACTCAATTTCAATTTTATTTAGACACAAAGTTAGTAACATGTAATGGAGACATATGTAGTACATGGAGAGAGAGACAGAAAGAGATAGAAAGAGATA
>JAPQRN010000008.1:21155504-21171072 GCA_037367275.1 Coranthus polyacanthus | reverse complement strand
GAGCCAGGACCATCAACTGCACCAAGCTGTCTGTCACACATGTAGGTGGTTTCTGAGGCTGTCCTAAGAAACCAAGAAGATATGAAAGACATGAATGGAAATGACACATAAAAAGCCTTAATCACATTCCAAATGCAACCAAAGATGTGATTGACAAAATAATAATATGTAGTTGGAGAAAGGGAATGGATCTGGGGAAGGCATCCAAATGAACATGTGTACAGCCTATTGTTGCATTGTACCACGGTGTCAATCTAACTTTAGAATGAAATTAGAATTCTAAAAAGCAATAAAAACTTTACTTTGATTTGTTGAAAAGATTTTCAGTGTTTTTCACTGACCAGCTTAGTTGTATTTTGTAAATCTAAACAAATTTAGATTTTTGATGCCTGCAACACACGCAGACAGAGACATGTTTACCACCGTGTTACATTGCCTTTCCTTTTTATTACAGTTTTTATCACTTGGAAACTGAGGACACTAATTGTTGCACTCTTGCAAATGCAATTTAGCTAAAAAGTGCCACTGCAAAGGTTAGCTTACCTGTATAAAAAAAGCATTATGTTCTAAAACCAGCCGCTAGCAATTTGAAAAGCTTAATCCCAGACATTTGTTTCATCTCATTGCAAAACTTTGATGTAAACTGAGGCTTACAAAACTACATGATACTTTATATGGACTACATTTTATAGCACTGTTCAGTAGTATTGTTATGATCTTTTATGGTTTTAAGGACACATGTCAAAGCATGCAGACAGACACTGGTCTCCACAGATACTATAAGAAATGAATTTGGTTCAGCTGGGGTTGATGTTTCAGTGGGCCTGATCCATATCTCTTTGTTTTCCCAACATTACCTGGATAGGAAAAGGTATGAACGCCCCTGTCAGATTGCTCATTCTTGCTTAATGTTGATTTTGTCTTCAACTGGTTCTGAGACCCCACCTCATGTTAGTATGGGTTTGGCTGAACTGTTTTGGTGCATGTATGTTGATGATTCATTTGCTTATTTGCGATAAGCAATTTGTTTGCTTTGCTCAGCTCTTCATTTGATGCCAGTGTAATGTGTTGATTGTATCGATGTACTGCTTGTTTGCCCACTGTTGAACGTGATAATTGAGGAATTGATTCCTTGCGTATGTCATGTCTTATTCCTTTTTCAGCCCTGATTTAGCAGTTTAACGTCTTCTTCTTCTTCTCTCACTAGATACCAACCAGGCTCTAAGACTCTGTCTGGGCACCAAAACCACCGGGGCAGAGTTCGGAGCCGTCTCTGCTCTCAGCATCAACCATGACTGCTCACGACTCCTGTGTGGCTTCGCCAAAGGACAGGTACACACTCAGAAACACAGATCAGAAAGACACATTCACAGTGGCACATAAATGCAAGATTGAGCCATAGTTGCGCACGTTTTGTTTTTATATCGATGTTTATTTATCTATTTGTTCTAGAAAGGAATGTATGATGGATTATTAGTAACTTCAGTGGTTGTCTGCTGTACACTTTATTTGAAAAGGCAGATCACATATTTTCATGTGAAGAGAAGTAAGTTTTGGTAACACTTTATATTAAGGTCCATTATATTTGTGAATTTTTTGTTAATTTTGTTGATTATTTTGTTCATCTTTGTCTGTGTTTTTATTTAGCGCTTATTTTGTTCATTTCAATTTATTGCTGTGAAAGCCAGTGTACATGTCAGTGTATGGTACACTAACATAACTTCAGGGTGAGCCCTAGTACTTACTATATCTGAGTGTGGACCAGAGTCATTATCCTCTTAACTAAAAAACCCAGAACAGACAAAGACTGGCTTTTTATGGCTGTCCTAGGGGACACCACTAGATATCACTAAATATTACACACTGGACCTTTAAATATTCCATCATTTTAAAATGATACTTGACAGAGGTTTTATTTGTATTGCAACCAATTCAAGTCTATTACATTGAAACTATTATTGTTATTATTTCCAAATCTTGTGCTTTAAACCTTGGGCAGTCATTGTTTTTTTATTTCTGTCTCTATGCATGATTAGATTACAATGTGGGATCTAGCTAATGGTAAGCTTTTAAGAACCATCACTGATGCACACCCACCGGGGACAGCTATATTGCATGTGAAGGTAACACACACACACACACACACATTTACACCAACATTTAAGAGTGAATTTTTCTAAGAGACATTGTGACATGCAAAATAAACTATTTAATTTTTTATGTGTGAACTGCAAATGAAATGATGATTATTTAACAGCACTAACAATTAAGAGTTAGTATCATGTTTTTGAATTAGGAGGTTCCATGATTATTTTTCTCTTGGATTGTACCTGGATGTAGATCTGTTGAACCTGGCCACAAAGTTAAGCAACCACACCCATCTGTCAGAATATTTATTCTCTTAGCTGAGGTTCCAACATTTTTCTAGGGGCTGCTACTGCATACCTGCATCAAGGTCCCAAAAAATTACTAGACCAAGTTGTAGAACATCAATATGCTCTATCACATGACACAACAGAAACATGGAGCCGAGCTGCATGTGGGAAATAAAAGGGCGTGGCCTGCTTGGCAGGTGGGGGTTAATCTGAACAAACTGTGGTGAATATTCCTATTTGACCACCACTCTTCATATGTTGAAAAAATGGCCTGTGAGATGGTAAGTTTCACTAGTGGACCTACTTTAGAAAAATTGACTCTTAATCCCTCACTTGCACTCCCTTTAGAGATTCCATTCCTTTGGAGCATTGCTTCATAGAACATTCCCAGGAGCAGCACTGGACTGTTGAGTCAGAAGTGCAGACTGACTCTACCAAAAACACCTTATGTACAATCTAATTCTAAAATATTTCAATTTTCATTTGTGCAGGCAGGGAATCAGTCATTACAATCAATCCAGAGGGGAATGTGAAGAATCCATCCAGTCACTGTTGAGACATTTCACTCCAAACTAGGCAACCATAAATGTTTTGACAATCCATCCAGTAGATGTGCAATATGTCACAGAATATTAGAAACATTAACCTGCTGGTGGCCCAAGAAGATCAGATGAAGTTCTAGAACTTTATCCTGGATATGTGTGCCAATTATCTCTCTCAGGACTATCTCTTTAACAAAGAGCGACTAATTTATTTAATATCTTAGGGGGAAGATTTGCTTTTGTCAGAAATAATGAGATGTTACAGGGGTTAAATAATCTTGTAATGTGTTGTATTGTCTTTCTGGCTTCAGTTCACAGATGACCCGACTCTGGCAGTTTGCAATGACAGTGGAGGATCCGTTTTTGAGCTGGCATTCCGGTAAATTTTGCTTAAAAGTTAAAGGAAATGTTTCATACACAGTTTAGTTGTCTGTTTAGAAAAGTAAAAATGATATATACATACAGAGCGGTCATCGTGGGCCTTTGTGTGTTTCTAGGAGGATGATGGGGATGCGTTCCTGTGACTCTCGATGCCTCTTCAGTGGTTCTAAAGGGGAGGTGTGCTGCATTGAACCACTGCGTGCTCCCGCAGACTTCAGGGACCATCCCATTACACACTACTCTCTGCTGGCTATGGCCTCTCTCACTAAGGTACAAAACCACATACAGCTCCAGTTAAGTCTGCATACTCCACCCTCTGCGTCTTCATCCAGCTGTGTAAAGTTTCCCATTTTTTCCCGGTTTTCTATCACTAGATTCTGGTAATTGGACTGAAGCCGTCCCTAAAAGTTTGGATGACTTTTCCCTACAGCAAGGTCTGTATTTCTGTCTTGTTGTTTTTGTCTGAATGCACATTTTCCTTAATGACACCATAAGTGCATATTGTTCTAAAGTTTAATCCAATATAAGAGTGTAGATTGTGGCAAAATAGTTTATTTATTTCAGAATTCCAACGTTGTCTTTTTACTGCAGCTCAATGAGGAGACAGTGAAAAAGACCATATTCTCAAATTACTTAATTGACTTTTTTCTCCCACACTAAAATTATTTGACAGTCGTCTTTACAATAGTAATGTAGTCAGGGTGAATGTTTAATGCCCTAAGTAATATGTTAAAATGTTATGTGGGTACTGTAATAATGTAGACCTTAATGTGTCATTTAAGTGAGAAGTTCAGCTGCCAAACATTATTGCAGTTGCAGAAAGATAAGTGTTTTCTCTTTCACCAGTCGGATCCATCCAGTGTTCCTCAGCTGGCCTGGCAGTTTGTTCCTGTTCAGAAGATAGTTAACCCTATCCTGGCTTTTTGTAAAGGAGACACAGTTCACTTTCTCCTGGTATGTGTGCAACTACATACATATTTTTTGTTGTCCATCTATCTATACACTCATTTTCCATCCATGTTCATATTCATTGCTGGTGTTAGTTCATTGCTGGTGCTTGCTGGTTGCTAACGAGCATGAGCTTTTTATTAGCTTGTTTCCATGCTTCAAACTGCAAGAGTATGCTATTTTTTTAAAAATACAGAAAGTATGAAAGTATATAATATCAAATCATACCAAAGCAGTTTATTGTCTTACACTTGTAGTCCTCATCTCCTCCTCCGCACACAACCTTTTTTGCCTACATTTCCTCAGCTGTATATCTATATTTAATGTGTGTAAACAGTGAACTCTCACTCAGACTCCATCATAGTAGGTGGAGGTAATGCACTAATTGCACTGATTCTGACCCATTGTCAGAAAAATAATAAGAAAAAGATGACTGCAGTGCATTTTAAGATGCGCAGATAGCTGTGGTTGGAGCAGTATACATCTGGGTATCTTTGGCATACTGCAGATTTTCAGTTTTGTCACCCGGGTTGGCTCTGACGGCACCCGAATCCACATGCATGCAAAAATCATGCACCCAGCAGAACAAATAATTTTAAAGATTTAGAAGATATAGCTATTGAAGATTCACCTTATTGATAACTCCTGTATGTGATCTGGTCAGAAATATGGAAATAACCTGAGTGAGTAGGTCTGTTCAGAACATAAGGGTCATAACTTACATGTCCTTCACACACACTCATCGGGTGTTATAGACGCTTCATATTATTGACTTTCAATGACTTTTCATGATGTCCACTTGTTACGCCGACACTGCTACAACAGACAGTAAACAAGGCAAGGGCTCGGAAACCATTAGGAGGCAGAGTAAAATGAAAACAAACCAGATCAGGAGCAGGGAGGAGATATGTGGCATGGAGCAGAAGTAGGGTTAGTAAGGCGTTCCTAAACGAAGAAGTCTGACAGAGAATTAGTAGTAGGCTGGAGTTCAGCACTGAGTCATGAAACAATCTAGCAAAGGTGTGATATCAGGTATACAGAGGCTGATTAGGAAGAGATTGGGAGCAGGTGTGTCTGGCAGAGAAGGCTGCAGGTAGTGAGTGGCCAGTGAGCTGGTGGGACACTACAGGAGTGATACAGGTGTTGTGCTTGAAAAGTGAAAAACATGACCTCCTATCTACTATTTCTAACCCCTTTTCCTTGAATTGATGGAAAATGTCTTGAGGTCAAAGAAAGATGGAAAGAAGAATTCATAAGGGCATTGGAAAAGACACTGTGGTGCTGAAAGAATCCAACTGCAGGTACACTAGAGGATGTCGTATGGTCTGATGTGGTCAAAATACAATGTTCTGTAGATGGACTATAAAAGAACATCTTGGATATTTTGTCCTGTGTGTTCTTACCATTTTGTTTAATGCAGGATATAAACATGGACAACCCAGAGAAAAACAAGACTACATTACCAAGGTTGGAATAGAAATAAATAAAGGGGTACAGATTACCAGTCACACATACTCCTGTTGCCTCCTGTCCACTCTATGGCATAGGACACAGTGGGATTCATACTGATAGATATAAGTGATACAAAGGAGACACTGAAGGAAACATTGAAGCTCCTTTCCTTTGCATTTAGAGAATTCAAACAGCTCTCATCATGGCTGACACTTGGATACTTCTGGGTCATTTCACTCACTTAGGTGACATATGACAACAATAGGTAAAGTGTGGACTGATAATGACATTGAGTTTCAATAAACATTTTGTGTTCGACCTGCAAATACTCAGCAATCAAGTGAACTATCATGATCAACAGGTTAGGCACCCCTCCTGTGTGGTTACTTATCTGGTTATATGTTCTGGTTAAAAAAAAAATCTAATCATTCAGATATTTTCCAGATGTGTGAGTCTAATATGTATTCTGAGTGCAGTGAGGAGTGGGCTCAACAGACTGTGGTGACTTTTTATTGTTCTTGCTGCTGTTTATCCAGGTGAAGAAAGAGGAGACCGGAACCATCCATGTCATCAAACAGAGACAACTCCATCTCAGCTGTGACATCATTAGCCTGAGTGTGAGTATCTGACAGACTCTTTGTTTTTATCAGTATTATTTCAGTTTTTTTGCTTTCTTAATGGCCTAGGCACTTAGACTACCTGATGAACAAAGGTATGAAACAGAGAAATAAAACAATTTATAGGTATCCAGAGGCTTCTGTTGCATTCAGTGTGTGAAGAGCTTCAACAGTGGTTCTGACCAATGCGTGTTAGCAATAAAAAAATCAACTGAAAACTCATTTGTAGATCCCAAAGGTAGGGCTGACAGACAAATGAATTGTACATTGAAAATGAATTATTGTGTTAATAATAATTTTACAGTTCATAACATACATTATGGTTCATCATTTCCCTACAATTACAATGTACAATGAATTTACAGTTACAGTTAATCTGTCTCTGGTCTAATTTTGTTCCAATAATTAAAGTCGACACTTATGCAAAATATTTAGTGATTCTATAAATATTTAGCGGGTCCACTTCAAGCTGCAGTATTTATCTAGTATAGTGTAGTATTTCCTGACTAACAGGACGTGTTAATTATGGTATCTGATGTAACAGACCTTTTTCCACAGCAAACATTTTGACTTGTTAAGGCAGAAAACAAACCAGTATAATTATATCATTAAAATGTGTGCATCTCAGTTAGGTGGATCAGTTTCAGTCCTTGGAGTTGTACATGCTGGTTCTCCTAATTGACCTCCTGAGGCCACTAAAATGAGCATATTGCTAATGTTATCAGTAATGCCTGTTTTTGCCTGCTTTTGTGGGTGACAAGGTGGCTCGGTGGTTAGCACTGTCAAATCACACCAAGAAGGTCCTCAGTTCAGTTTGTGCCCAAAACTACATGCCAAAATCTACAGCAATTTCATTAAATATGCAAAATCCTGTGTGGAGGTTCATGTTCTCCCCATCAAACAAAAACACCTATAATAGGTTAATTAGTTGACTAATATTCAGAAGTTTAATTTTAGAGTAGAGGAAATGATGGTAAAAATTAAAAGGTAGAAAAAGTGCAAATTGGACAACATATGTAATTACACTGCCCCCTCTGTGATTTAACTCTCACTTTATTATGTGTAAATACAGTCAAATCTATGTGTTTCAGTGTGTTTATTGTTTGTTTGTGTGTCTGCAGTGGATAAACAGTCGTACACTGGTCCTGGTGGACAGCCATGAAAAGCTGCAGGTTGTGGACAGGCCCAGTCAGGAGGTTTTGGAGATCATGGACTTGGAACAGGTGCAGCTGGTCTACAACAGCCGACATTTCAAATCACTGGCCACAGGAGGGAACGTGTCTCAGGCACTGGTGAGGGATTAGGTGAAAGTGGACATGGTCAGAGGTCTGGAGATCAAATTAAAGTTTGCATTCTAAAAGTCTGTACTTTCAAGTGAGATTGGTAAGGGACTGGATTTGTATAAATAAAAGGTTATTGATCAAAATAAATGGCTAAAATATTTTTTTGAATAATATTAATATGAGTAGCTTTGTCACTGTAAGACGTTTTTAATTGATGATTATTCTAGTATTATATATCTGGGCAACATGGGCAAAAATGTTATCATGATAAAAATCCCATATTAGTCGATATCGATAATTATCACAATAAATGTCAAATCACAATTTCTTTGCAGTTTAAAGTCAGATTTTGTTTGGGGTCCTGAGCGAAAGACCAGACAGTTATTGATGGTATTTGTAAAATACATAACAAGACAAGGTGTTATGTATGTCTTGTTATGTAAAATACATAACAAGACATGGTGGTGCAATGGTTAGCACTGTCACATCACAGCAAGGAGGTCCTGGGTTTGAACCCAGCACCAGCCAGCTGTGTGTCCCCTGTGTGGGGTTTGTATGTTCTTCCCGTGTCTGCATGGGTTTTGTCCGGGTACTCCGGCTTCCTCCCTTTAGTCCCAAAAACATGCACCATAACCCTAACAGGTTGGTCACTCTAAATTCATGGGCAATTTTTGGTGTGAATGGGCAATCTGAGAGTGAATGGCTGTTCATCCCCTATATGTCAGCCCTGCAATGAACTGGAGACATGTCCAGGATGTACTCTCCGCCCGATGTCAGGTCCCGTGACCCTCCAGAGGATTAAGCGGTTACAGAAAATGAACAGATGATGAATATAACACAAAAACAATGTTAAAAAAAAGGATGAAAATTATATGAAAGTGTACGAAAACACACCTGTAGTCACTGATCATGTGATGTAGTGCTTATTTTATTAATTTGTAATTTGTAAAGACAATGAGTACAACCTGAATTCTTATTCAACAAGATGAAAACAATGTAAAAGATGGCTATTTGTATTTTTAAACTGTTCTTTATGGTCAGAACATGACAAAACACCAAACAGCAAAGCATTTAGACATGAAACCTTCTGTAATAAAATGATAAAATGTCTGTTCATCATCATAATATCATTATAATCATTATAATTATCATAATTGTTATGTCATTTTTGTCTTGTCGTCTTTCGTCCTCTTTCCTTTTCATCTTTTGCATTGTGTTCATGTTGTTATGTCTTTTTCGACTTGTTTCATATTTTACGTTAATCTTGTTATGAAATAATTTAAAACCACAAATACCAGTAACTGTATGGTTTCTCCAACTTTCACTCAGGGACAGAAATCAGCCTTAAAACTTGAAAGAAATGATTTGATATTGATTATGAAAATTTTCCATGTAACTGATATGGACATTTTTATCACAATAACGTTTTTGACCTCATCATCCAGCCCTAGTTTTACCTTTATAGTCATTTAGTTGTTATTCATTTCAAGAATTCACAACAAATCTGCTGGTTTTACTTGGGAAGTTGGGATTGGTTGTTAATATTTCTATCCTTAATGTCCATAAAATGATCCCATCTTCACTAAACTACATCCATGATGTGTGTATCTAACAGTGTGTCTGTATTGTAGGCATTAGTTGGAGAAAAGGCCTGCTACCAGTCTGTCTCGAGCTACGCAGGACAGATCATCTATCTGGGCACTAAGGTACTATGTTGTATATGAATTTGTTTACACTGAGTACTTAAATGTGGCTGTAGATGGAGCATTTAATCCTTGTGTAGGGCAAACAGCACAATAATATCACACAGATATTGTCTAGGTCAGTTTCTGAGGCAACAGTTTAGTTTATTCTCATTAGACCCCTCCTGTGGTAAGAAAGAGAAAATACACAAGGCACAAAACAAGGTAGGAGGTTAACAAATCATCCCATTCATGCAGCAAAAAAATAAATAAATAAAGTAAGAAAAAGTAAGAAACAGCTGTACATGGAAGGGGTGGATCCTGGATTTTTTCCTCTTTTTCTAACATAGCCAGACCTATCTCCACACTTCATTAACACTGTGCCAGTGCTGGTTCAGGTCTGGATTCATCCACTATGGTTCTGGAATAAGGGTAAAAACTCTCTGTCTCTCTGTCTAGTTCTTTGAATGAATCACACTTGTCTTGGGTGGCGCTGAGAAGTTGTTCCGTTGGTGCATGTGCATGTGCACATGAGGAGGCACGTATTAAAATGACTACATCCCTACAAAATTTTCTTTTCACTATATAAAAAGACACATGTCTTTGTCAAAACGTTTCCATTTTCAGTGTGTAGTTGCAGCTCGAAGGTTGTGGTTCTTTCATGTAAGATAGAGGAAGGAAGAAAACAATCCTGCCACTGAATTACTGAAAATGATCACTCTTATTCCTGCAGAGTACATTCTGCAAGCCAGACTAACGTTTGATTCATTTCCAGGTCTGTGGAGCCTGGGTGCAGGTGTGTCTTCTTTAGTTAATGGAGCAACGCTTTACAAATCAACCACTTGTAGACTAATAAAAGGCTTAAAACAATTCAGATCAGAGTAATTACCTGGAAAAAATGATTGACTTCATATTTCTAAAAAGAAGTCGACATTTTTTGAATGGGAGTCAATCGGGGCAATGATATTTTGGAGGCAGCATCTAATGGCTATCAGTGGCATTACACTTAGATACTGCATTATCTTCATGTTTCAGCCGTTGTGGTTGCCATGCTGTTTTTAGTCCTGCTCATCTCTGCTCTGCTGTGAGTCTGTAGACGAAACACATCAGTTGAGGATAAAGGACTGAGGATGAAATTAAAGCACTTACCTGCTTGAGTTACCTTACTTGTGTTGATGGTATCCTATGGGCAGAGGTGGGAAGTAGAGTTTTCAGGTATCTGAACTTTAATTGAGGAATTTATTTTTCTGATGAGTTTTTCCATTTACTCCCTACATTTTAACTCAAATATCTTTACTTTCTGCTCCTTACATTTTCAAAACAGGCTCACTACTTAGGGTACATTAGGGTGTTATCAGTTATTTTTTAAATTTTGCATCATATCGTGTCTTCCCAACATGAAGACTGATTTCAACCTACACTGATGGAACAAGAACTCATAGAAAAGATGAGCCCTTGGTGAATAGAGCAGTGCATATCACACATGACATGATGTAGAGACATGACTTGACTGCGGAGAAAAGGTGTCATCTATCGACCAGGAGAACTGACAGTGACGTGGATGACGTGAGGTTCAGTAGTTTTGAACAGAAACAGTCCATCGAAATGTAGAAATAGTTTTTACTTTCTTACATTTCAGAGCTTCTACTTTAGTATTTTTACTACAGTAAATGAGTCTTTTTAAACACTTACAGGAGTTAAGAAGTGTGGACTGTTTCCACCTCTGACTATGGGTCATAAAAGTACATGTCAAACATTTTTAATGAAACACTTAAAAGTGACTTAATCATTATCATTACTGAGAAATACAGTATGTAGTCATTTGTCCAGAGGGAACAGTCCTCATGGTCCACACACCTGTGCATGTGTTTGTGTCTGCTGTTTATCAGTGTGATGTTCTCTTGTCTTGCAGTCAGCTCACATTATGACTTTAAGGACCTGGAGAGAGGTATGTACAAAAATAATGCTGTTTTAACTACGCTTTAAATTAGAATTTGACAACAGTGGATTTTTAAAGGCCAATATAATGATTCTTTGGAGCAGGAAAAAGCTGATAGATGATTCATCAGCTGATATCACCCCCCCCTCCTAAAAAATGCTGACAATACAAACACATTATGCATGTCTGAAATGAACCATCTTTCACTGTATTAGAAACCAGATAACCGTTCACCTGAACACTCACAAGTCAAAGTAATAAATACCTAAATAAATCTGTCTGAATCCCTCAACATCAAATTCAAAGTAATAAGTCAATAAATGTGGAAACTAAACATAAAAAATCTAGGTATTATTCTCCCGAATTCCCAGTTTCAAACCCTGTCATCGGCCACTATAAAATGTTAAGATTATTAAATAAGTGATCACCCATGAATCATACAGTTTCACTACACCAACACCAACATTGTGTTTTAAAAAAATCTGCATCACTACTTGCATTCAATGCAAATCCTGTTTGTCCTGTGGTCTTTCTCTGTGTACAGCGTATAGACTGCCTGCTGAAGCAGGAGAACTTTGTTGAAGCTCTGTCTCTGGCCTGGTCCTTCCATGAGGGAACTGCTAAAGCTGTAGTCGGTGAGTAGAACATGCCATACACACCCATAGTCATACGGGACAGGTTTCCATCAGGGCCTTGGTAGAAACTTTCAGTGTGATCTGTATTTGGACATGTTATCCAGATAATAAACAATCTGATCTTAAATACATGTGGTATTTTTAATGTGTCTTTAATTACTCACCTTTACTGTTTGAAGTTGAGTCTGTCTCACTGTCTGTCTCCACTCAGTCTAATGTCAGTCAGTGTCCGCTCACACTTCTTCTTATTATCTTCAGCTTTATGATGAGCACTCTGCGTGAGTCTTCCATCTTCCATTCCGTTGTCATTCTCGTTCCTTGAGGCTCCAGGGATGTGAATTTGTTTTAAATTTCGCCAGGTTTGCTAACCTATGATGCAAGTGCTCAGTGTTATTCATGTTCAGAGGGGAATGACGTCGTAGTTACACATTCAGGCCATGGATGTTCGTGTCATGAATGTAAATATAATACATTCATGACACGAACACAATGTGTGGATTGCGTTTACTCCTACCTAAGATCTGTACACAATGCGAGCCAGACTACCTCCACATGTGGACAAGCAGATCTGATCAAAGCCCATTCACCATGCATTTACACCTTGTATTAACATGTGTTTTTCATGATCTGGAGAACTTATCTAGATACAGATCACATTTTAATACCAACTGTAAAATGGGGTCTCAGTGACCAGTGAATTATCAACAAAGGAAGTGTGGGCCTCACTGACTTCATTCTTGTCTTTGAGTATTGTTCTAGTTTATATAGTGTTCACTGAGGCTCTGAATACACAGAGCAAATGTATGTTTTTAATCATGTGTCTTTTGGGTTGCAGTGGTAAACCATTTCAAAGTATACTGCACTTCTCATACTGTGTTTGCTTATGTAGGGTATTGAAAAACCAAACCAGATGGAGAATCTTTCTTCTTTATTCCTCTGCTGCATGTCACACTCATCACACACACCTCCTCATTTTGTTCTTTTGTTCAAATGGGTGATGTACAGCATTGTTATGTTTTGTAGATGTTTTTATACAAAAGAGAGACTTTTCATGCATACCTTTATTTCTTCAGACAAAACTATACTTTGATGCTGTAAAGCCTTTGTATTTATCATACGATAAATTCCATTCCATCCCTAATGTGATTGATTCTAGGCATGTTTGGAGATCCGGTGAAAAGGAAGGGAGTTGTAGGTGACAAGGTAAGAACAGAAAAGCACTACTGCAGAATTCTCTCTGTATCCCATGGGCAGTATACTGTAACAGTCTTATGTTCATTTATAAACTTGTATCACTGTCTGTGTGCAGATGGTAGAGATCCTGTTTCAGTTTACAGAGCATGCGTTGAAGAAGTGTCCAGAACAGGGCAAGATCCAAGTGATGGAGCAACATTTCCATGTAAGCTAACTTGCAATTAAGAGTACACCTTTTTTATTTCTTTAACCTTTATTTCTCAATGACAAGACCCATTCGGATTAAGTATCTCTTTTACAAGCGCATCCTGTACAAGACAGGCAGCAGCACAGTGACCAAGGTTTCAGATGGGGTTTCAGCCATGTGTACAAACAAACCTGAAACAATCAAATAAATGATAGAATCATATAGTGTTAAGTGCAATCAACAAATATAAATCAGAATCATCAATTAAATTTTATTTATAGCGGCGATCATAATACATGATTATCTCAAGGCACTTCACACATTCAAGGCCTTAAAAAAGTTCAAAATGAAAAATTATACAGACACACAAAAAAAAAAAATCCTCCAAGAGCAAGTCCAGGGCAACAGGTGGGAGATAAAGCTTCTATTATGGAGGAAAACCACAGACAGAACAAAGCGGCCATCTGCTTTGACCGGCTGGGGTTAGTGGAAAGAGGAGAGAAAAGAAGAGCATAGAGAAAGAACAACAAACAAGGCAGACACTGACATACACATCAGAATCAGTATATAAAATAGATCAGGCAAAACATCTACAGCCAGATGTTTCTTCCCCCAACTCATTCAGAAACACTTGAATGAGGCCAGCTCTTTAAGTTTCAACTCATTTTGGAGTTCATTCCAAGCAGAGGGAGCAGAAAACCTAAACACCCTTTTTCCCAGTTCAGTTCAGACCATTGGTACAGACAGTAAGAATACATTTTGGGATTGAAAACTAGAACTGCCTGTACTTTTTTGACAAATGTGCATTTGAAGATACAAAGGAAGCAGCAACAATTCAACAAGTGAGAGTAAACAATTAAAATGCAGAGATATCTGTAGTGGGATGCAGACTCTTATCTCAGATGCCAAAAACACGTGATGACATGTGGAAAACATGGGAAACTGATTTGGTTTTTTGTAAGGGTGTGCTCCTGCTGCTCCATCTTGTCCAAATATGGTCACTTCTGGCTCCAAAAAAGCAACATGGCGACAATCACAAGGCAAACTCCTGGCCTCAAAAGGACAGTTTAAAAACCAATGGGTGACGTGATGGCTCTGTGCACCTCTTATATACAGGCTACAGTCAGAATGATGACAGAATCTAGAATGTGGTGACGGAGAGGGGGAAATTGTGGAATTCACAAATAAATGAAAGGAGATCTTTCTTTTTATACTTTAATGTATCATGTAAAGACAGTAAAGTCTGTCCTACAGTTCTTTTATTATGACAAATGGTCTGGACAGTACATGTCAAGAGGAAAGATGCTTTGTTTTTTTTGTTTTTTTGTTGACATGACAACCCCCCCGCCTTTCTCTATGGTCTGTTCAGGATGTGGTTCCTGTCCTGGTGGATTACTGCCTGCTGCTACAGAGGGTGTAAGTCACAACGTTTACATACTGTTCACTGCATTGCAAACACACGACCATCAAGGTTACTTCACAGGAGTTGGATTCCGCTGTCACATGATGCTGATTATAGGTGATGGCTATGGAATGGAATATCGACAACATGAATTGGTTCTTGGATAATGTGCTAACTTCCCACACATGTTTGATACGTTTACAGTCTATATATAGACTATAGAAATAAATACATTTCTGTTGGTGTGACCAATGGATTTGAATGGATGCACCACTTGATGCAATATGTTTGAGGCTTTCATCACACCTGCAGTTTATTTCATTTGGTCAGAATGCAGATAAAATGTTACATGTTATTGCTTTTTATTCCAGGCCATTTCCAGTTTACTTTCAAACAAACCATGCAGTTTTAACATATGGACATTTAAACATCTCCTATTTCATTAGACAGTTGTCAGTATTTTACTGAACCTGATGCTTTTAGTTGTTAGTAGTAGTCTGGTTGTAGCTCATCAGGATATGCTGTAACTGATTATAAGTGGTATCACCTGTGTTGTTAGCTAAACAAACCAAACTACAGGAGAGAAGGAGGTAAATGTTTGATGAAATGATTTTACTTACATAAACTAAATCAAATGCTGTGTGTGATCATGTGCTTCCGTGTGCAGTGAACTGTTGTTCAACCAGCTGTATTCTCGGCTTGTGGAGAATGTTGTTGCTAAGGGCGTCTTCCTGGAGTTGCTGGAGTCATACATTGTAGCTGACCGCCTTGGTCATCTAACCACACCCATCATGAGGGACCTCCTTGCCCATTACCATGGCAATGGCATGATGGATAGCCTGGAGAGATGCATTGTCCATCTAGATGTTACTAGCCTGGACATACAGCAGGTGTGTGTGTGTGTGTGTGTGTGTGTGTGTGTGTGTGTGTG
>JAPQRN010000008.1:21111527-21134419 GCA_037367275.1 Coranthus polyacanthus | reverse complement strand
TGTTGGTGGTAACAGTCTGGATGGTCCTTTTTGTCTCTGTTCTGGACACACAGTGTCCATTTCTACCAAAAAAAAACTGGATGCTGACTGGTCTGAGCACAATCCACGTTTCCAGTGAGTGATAGTCCATCCCAGATGCCTCCGAGCCCAGAGAAGTCCATGATGCTTCTGGATTCTGGTTCACATAAGGCTCATTAAAGTTTGAACTGACATTTGTGGATGTAACTCTGTATTTTAGAGCTTGACAAAGGTTTGTCACAGTAATCCTGATCTATGTGGTTGTATCAGTTCTAGATGATTGACAGTTCTTGATGCGGTGTCGTCTGAGGGATCAGAGATCACATTGTTCAGCTTAGACTTGAACCCTTGTCCTTTACACTGAAATACATCTAGATTCCTTGAATCTTTTCATTCTGTTCTGCACCGTAGAGGCTGAAATATACAAATCCCTTCCTATCTTTCTTTGAGGTATATTGTTTTTAAATTCATGCTCAGTCCATCTTCGCTCCTAAAGAACTAGATCTTTCCTGGATGCTGCTTTTGGACCAAATCATGATTACAATCATCTGGACATCACCTTGTTATTTCATTAGTTTATCTCATTATTTGTCCTAAATTGGTCCTGTTCCAACTTTCTCTTGAATGTGTTTCAGCCTGACTGTGATGGATGGATGTATATTTATAAATGAATTTAAGTTGAGCAGACAAAACATGAAATATGTTGTGTCCATACAATCTACAATGAAATACAAGTCAAAGGGCATTTGAATATCACAACACTTGTTTTTTTAAATGATCATTTCCATACTGTCCCAACCTTTTCTTATTTGGGCTTTTGGAACTGACAGTATTGACACTGAAATCACATCCACTCCACCACAAACAACTTCACAACAACTGATGATGGGAATATGAATCCTTGTTTTAAGGGTCAAGGAGTTGATTTATACCATGTTTCTTTGAGTGTGTTCACAATATAGTTCAGTTATTCAGTGTGGTGGATATTATCTAAGGGTCTGTAATCTCTGTTTGTCTAGTTATTTTAACTAACCAATGCTGGCATCTTTTACAGTGTAGTATCGCACATACATACATAGCTTAGAAATTTGGCCTCTCCAAAATGTTTACAGTGTGTTAGAGAAACAAGAGGTTTTTTCTGCTGCTCAACATAGCAAAATAACTTCTTAGTACAAAGAGCAGACATTTAAAGTGTGCGTGAACACCCAGCTGTTTAAACCGACGTGAAGAGCTTCCTGCCACTATAGTGAACTTCTCTCACCATTCATACACCTGTTTTGTCAGGGTATGCTGATTGACACGGAGAGCCCGCCCCCTGCACTTGTCCTTTCATTGTAATTGGTTGGACACTTGTATGTATGGAAATTCCCCCGCGCGACCCTTGGCTCACACCTGACCATCTCTGAGTCCGCGTAGATTGAGAGACACACACAGCGGGCAGACGGACACACACAGCGGGCAGACGGACACACACAGCGGGTAGACGGACACACAGCCGCCGCCGCCGCCGCATGTCAACCAGCTCAGCAACTACCGTGAAGAGCGCGAAAACATGCCGCGGTCTTTCTTAGTGAAGAAACATCAAAGCGCTAAGAAACTCAATTATGGAAGACTGACGCCGGAAAAAGAGGGTAAGACGCATTCTTATTGGATCCATCAGTCGTTTTATTTCAACAAGAAATCTTAAGTCAGGGGAGGAAACTATTTGATTCTATTTCAGAGACTTTGTAAAGTATTTAACTACTTTTACTTAATGTAAATTGTATATGCATGGGTGAATGTATGGATGTCATTTTCACAAGTGAACACGTTTAAATCCACGCTGGATAAACTGTTAAACAGAAAAGGCCTAAATGAACCTACTTTTTGAGTGAAGTGTTTGAAGTAGCAGGCAGGTTTTATTTTTAAACTTGTTTCGTCTACTAAATGTTTTCAGACCTGCCCCGCCTTAAAGATGTGGGATCATTTATCTAACATTGTAGTTTGTTTGTTTTTTTTCAAAAACGTGAAAAGGAAATGAGGTTGTGATGCTAGATTTGTGTGGCCACAACAAAAATGTAGTTTTGTGTTTTTAGCAGGTGCAAAATCCTTCCCAAAAGAGTTCCAGCATTGTCTCTGGGTCCTTGAGAAACCAGAAGGGCCCCATTAGGTATCCTCAAGTGTGTATGTAGCAGCTTTCTAGGCTTCTACTAAACAATCCCTCCTTCAACCTTTGTATTTGCTCCAATATGACCCTTAAAGCAAGCTAGAGCCACCCCCCTCTCCATCCCACTGTACTGATGAATTTCCATTACCATCAGAATAGGGATGAGAAAGAAAGACTGCTAATAGTGCTGAAATCATGTCCATTTTAAAGACACATATGGGTCATTCTACGTAAACTGTCCCCAGCATTTACAGTCACATTACACTTGAAAAACTAGGGATGCAGTTTATTCATATTTCAAATTAGGCTGTATGTTATTTGAACAATTAGACCTTGTTCTGAACAATTAGACCTAGCTATGAATGGGATAACATCTGTTTTTTAATCAATTCCCCCACATGTCCCCACAGTCACATATTTTGATGGTAAAAAAACCCAAAAACCTACCATTTAAGCTGCAATAATGTACACATAACTATTTACATCATAATGTATATGATGTAAATCACATACAAAAACCATGAAATGGAATGAAAATGGCAAATAAATATTATAACATTTCTAATAAATGTAGTGTTCCCTAGAGTCATGTCACTGTTACATGTAAGAAAAATCTCTTATTCTCAAATAAAAATCACACTTTTGGCTAGAGATAGACTGATTAATGATTTTACAAACTATACATATGGGCAGAAATTGCTGATATTAGGAAATAGCAACTTTGAGGGGAAATACTGTAATAGCTCAAAAGATATTGATGTTCAATATTTATTGATGAATTACTTTGAGTTTGATGTTCACTTGATTCAGATTGATTTATTTAGGTATTTATTACTTTGATTTACTGCTTTCTTTTTAGTTTCGTTTTGGGGGAGGGGCAGGGATGATATCAGTAAATTAAATGGCTATTATCAGTATTTTCCTGCTCCAAACTCTCGTTATTATATCAGCCTTTAAAAATCCATCCGTCAACCTCTACATGTGACATCTGTTGACTTCCTTTTACATATTTCCTGAAGATCTATGAAGAAAGACACGAGTAAATCCAGTGTCTTTTCACTTTTAGTTGACTGGTTGACCTCAATGATGTTGTTTACTGTACTTAGAGAATTGCAAAGAAAAAAAATAGAATACAAATGGATTGAAGCTGCAGAGCTTGATTTCTTTTTTATTTAATTAATTCATTAATTTTGCCGTTATTGAGCAAAAACTCTATAATGAAACTGAGATGAAACACGAATTCTACCCACTTCTGTGGAAAATCTGGCCTGTGACACAGACAGGTAGAGGTTAAATACGTGATTGACAGCTCTAACTACTGATCACATTCAGTGTGGCTCCACACAGAAGCTTGGAAAAGTGTTCTGTGTTCCACAGCAGCGTGGAACAGCATCAGGCTCATGTATATTTATATTTAGGCTTTTGATTTGGACCGAGAGGCTGAAGGAAGGGGTGCATTTTCAAAATCTGACATAATTTAGTTTAGTAGTTTACTTTGATTGACAACATGTGGTTTGATTCACTGTAGTGGCCATGTTGTAAAATGTATTTTTATTTAAAACTGTCAGTGGTGTTAATTTCTTTATGGTAAAAAAGTGCTTATGAATAGAATTGCTAATTTCTAACATTCCACTACTACATGTCACAAGTTGCATTTGAGCCTCAGGTGAAAATGTACACAGAGAGGACTGAGGTCCCCGTCACTTGTAGTAAAATTGCTTTGAAAATGAATTTTTACTGTAAAGATGCCCTCAATTTAAGTGCAGCGAGTGATTTTCACTCATTAAAATGCTTTGTGGTAGGGCTCGACAACCTCACGATCTTCTATCATGGATCTTAATGTGTTACATGATCTTTAACATTAATTTGAAATGACCTGGTTACAAACACTGATGCTACAACATTGATATTTGTAGCATTAATGTTGCTAGACTAGCAGGTTTACTGAAATCTATTTATGGGGATTCTTCAGTCTTTAGTCTGTTTGCACTAAATGTTCGGATAGTTTAACCTGCAGAGTTTGTGTTCCCTGTTTTGCTGCAGAGTTCCCTGTTTTGCTGCTGAATTAAAAATGAAATGCCAATTTCAGACTGTGAAGAATTCTAGTAACTATTAGTCCTTTTTCACAAAATTAGTTCTGGTTCTTGAACCGGTTCCATTCAGGATTCTTGCAACCTTGGCTCCATCTTGTGAACCAGCCCACATTTCAGTTCACACTTAAGTTAAAGGGAAAGCCACAATTTTTTGGTTCCAGCTGGGTACCAACAATCCGAGCTGCTGGTCTGGCTTCTGAACTTAAAGTGCACTAAGTCTGATTCACACAGATGCAGAACACAACGTTAGAGTTTAAAAACATTTTTGGTTCATTATAAAACTCTATTGGGACAAATCAGACCGCTACAATCGAAGTAATTAATGAAACACTGCAGCTGTCACAGATGGATGTGCAGTTAGGAAAATACAGACTAGTGTTTACTTCATCATTAGCGGATTTGCATCAGGATTCTTCTAGATATATATATTGTGACTAAATATTAGAATAATGTCGGTCCATAATAATGAGTGAGTTTTTTTCCCCTGATTTCAGCTCATGCAGCGTTAAATAGTCACTGACATTATGTATGGATTGCAGTGGCTGAAGAGATAGGGCTGGTTATCATACAAAAACATTCAATACCAGCACAGATATCTTGGCTTGGATTCTGGTTCCGAAACCATGTTTTTTCGATAGCAATTTTCCATTTTAAGAAAAAGAAAATTACATTACACATTATGGTCCAAATCCTTAGGTTTATTTTTCAGCTCACTTGCATTGTTATAAAGTATACTCAAAGAAGCTTGATAACATAAAAATATAAATATTTAATTTAATTTAATAATTAAATATATAAACTTAAAGCTGCAGCAGCCAAAATCAGGGGGAAAAACAAAGAATTTGAAAATACACCCCTTTTTTTTGCAGCTTCTTCTCTCAGTCCAAATCAAAAGACTGAATATAAAGATAGATGAACCTGATGCCGTTTCACAAAGTGATGCCAGTTTTCCAAGCTTCTGTGTGGAGTCACAGAGTAGAGCAGTAAAGTCACATCTGACTCAATCTGAACAGTGATCAGTAGTTTCAGCTGTCAATCACATATTTAACCCCTACCTATGTGAAAACACCTATGACCTACCAAAGCCTCCTGTCACAGGGTAGATTTTCAACAGCCTGAAAAATCCAGTGAAGGGGTTAGAAATCTTGTTTCATCTCAAACCACTTGAATTACGTAATGCTGAATTGCTGAATTTTGCCCAATGACGCCAAAAAATTATTAGGCACTGCAGTTTTAAAGGTCCAGTTTGTAAGACGTTGGGAGAGTTTAGGGGAATCTGTATACATTGTACACAAAAGATATACGATATTCTGTTTTCATTAGTGTATAATCATGTGAAATTAAGAACTGTTGTGTTATTGTTATCTTTGAAAGAGTTGTGTATATCTAAAGAAGCCACAGGTCCATCTTCCACCATGTTGCACCACCATGTTTCTACTAGAGATGGATGAATTAATTGGTTTGGCCAGTTGATCAGTTTCAATTCCTAGTTTTCAGTCATGACCACACGGAGCCCTGGAGGCATGAGGTGAACACTGGACACAAAGTGCAGCCCTGTCAATTTAACAGCTGTTTCAAGCCACAAATTCTTGATCCATACACAGCTCTCACCACAGTATTTAATCAGTAAAAACAGCCAGGTCTCTGCCAGAGCTCCACTTATGGATGTAAACATCTACCTGTGGAGGAGAATTCCTTCTAACACTGCTACAGGATCAAAGTATAGAAAATACAGTGTTCTATATATTTTACAGGTGGATGGATTATTACTGCTGCTGCTGTTTGGGATGTGAACAACAACAAATAGTTCATTTAAAAGGTGAGGCTGATTAGCTAATGTGAGCTAACGGTCTCGCCTTAATGATGGCTCCATCATTTCAGCTGCTGCAGTAGTAGTGACAGCACAAGTATTCTAGTTACATTAACACCATATCTTATGATATAAATCTAAACTAAACATGTTTCCAGTGTCAGGTGAACAGTTTGTACAGTTTAAATGAGTCTCCATTGACAGTCTGCTGTGGATGAGGGACTGGTGTGATTTGTATTCACTTGTATAGAAGCATTAGGAGAAGTATAAATATATTTGTTTGACTGTATGACTGTTGTCAGTGGATGAAAGCCTTGTTTTGTTCAGGTGGATGTGGCTATGCGTACACGGCGTCTCTTGAAAACTAGGAACAGAACGATTTACTAATTATCGATATTGGCAGAAATTAGCTCTGATAGTCGCGGATGGTTAATGTTAGCCCTCTCAACTAGAATTATTGAAAAATTGCACCTAGTGTCACTTATTTTTTCATGGTTAGTTTGATATTCAGTTTCATTTTTATTGATGAATTGTTTTGACTTTGATGTTCAGTGATCCAGATTTATTCATGTAGATGTTCATAGATATTCAGTTCAACAGTAATCACGTGAAAGTCAATTTTTTTTCCAGAGGTTATAAAGCTCTTTGAATACCATCACAGTAGAAATGTGCTATAGAAATGTGAAAGGAAAACGTTTGACAGCAACAACGTGAGACTGTGCCAGAATCTGACTGGTTGAGCTAAAATGAGAGTAGGACGACCACTCTAGTCAGTGTTATTTCTCCTTTAAATGTGTGTTTATTTCTACTCGAGTTGTAATAGTAGTCGTAGTAGTTTTTTTTCAGTCCATATTAACAACATTCCAGGATAAAGGAACGCAGAAATAAACATTTACTTTACTTACTTACGCTTTACTTAACACTAGTTGGTATTTTCTCCTCCTGCTGCTGAAAATGAATTGACAACAGGAAATCAAATAAGCACTGAAATCAGAAAAGGCCTCTAACATTAAGACATTTCAACTTTTCCAGTTTAAAACATTTATTAGAAACTTAATCAAAAAGTATCAAATGAAACAAGTTACATTATGCTGATAATGTAATTGAAATAGTTCCATGACTTATTAATTTTTAACAGAGTAACTACTTATCTGTAACCCATTACATTTCAAAAGGAACCTTCATAACACTGACACTAATATTTTTATAAAAGTAGTGGATGGAAAAATGCATAAATTCATTCTTTTGCTAATTTTCTCAAAGTATTGTTAAAATTTGGGATACATTTGGATGCAAACCTGACTTTAATCTGCTTGAACTCATGTATTCTATTCAAAATTCAAATGTGGGACATTGTCTCAATGAGCTTTGAGTCATTTTGCGTGGTTATCAAGGGAAATGCACAGATTTCTCAGAAATATCAAGTAAAATACAAACTTAAACTAGCATAAAAAAACCAAAACATAAACCAAGAACCTAAAAAGTGTTGTGACTTTGACTTGACTTTTACACAGTGCCTGTCTCTGCTCAGTGTCACTAAATCAAAAATATCACCAGACAACACAGGTTGTGTTTATTTTTTTCTACAATCAGATCACCCTGAATCCTCCTAAATCTGGATCTTTAAATTACAGCATTTTGATTCTGTAATTGCACAGGCTGATATTGTGACTATGATTCAATTAATTGTGCAGGCCTCGATAGAAATGCTGTGCAGTCCCTTATAATTTGGGACACTGTGTCACCCTGGTGTAAATGTGTGTGTTTGTTTTCAGAGCCCCCTCACGGTGCCCAGAGAGAGGCTGTGCTGCACACTGATATTCCCTTTCACCATCACCCTCCAGTCCCAGGCCCACAGCTCCAGCAGAAAGCACACACTCTGTCCTCCTCCTCCTCTTCAGCTCCTCTGTCTCTCAGAGCAGGACGCCTGCATCTTCCAAACAGCCATCCTCTGTCCCTGTTGGCCCCCTCTACAGAGACATACAACAGAAGCCCCGAAGCAGCTGAATCCTATACCAAACTGAACCTGGAAAACAAGCGTGTTGCAGGAGACCACCGGAGGACGGAGAGCCTCGTTCCTCTGTCCCTGCCTCTGCTGGCTCTCCTTCCAGGCGTCCCCCCCAGCAGCAGCAGCAGGCAGGACAGCTTTGAGTGTTTTGACTGTCAGAAAGAGTACTTGAGCTTCTCTGGGCTGGCCAAACACAAACAGCTCCAGTGTGAGTGGAGCGGTAAGAAGTACTTCAGCTGTAAGTACTGTGAGAAGGAATATGTGAGTCTGGGAGCGCTCAAGATGCACATCAGAACACACACACTTCCCTGTGTGTGTAAGCTCTGTGGAAAGGCCTTCTCCAGGCCGTGGCTGCTTCAGGGACATATACGAACGCACACAGGTCAGTCACATACACACATGCACACACTTACACATTTTCAGCCCCATTCAGATTGTGCATTAACATCTGTCCTGGGATATCGGACCTCAAGTGTCCAGTTCTACACAATGCATCTCCATGTGTTTCTTGAGTGATTTCTTGTGATCAGATCTTACTTCCCCACTCAATATGCAAATAAAAAAGCTCATCTATAGCCTAAAACATAGCGGAAGCTTTCATTTAAAGTTGATTTGACTGGATTTGAAATGTTTCTTTGCTAATTTACTTCACTGTGCTGCTCAAAGGCTTTTAAGTTGGAGTGTTTTCTTGTCTGTTACTCACTGCATGAGGTGACAGTGAATCAGTCAATACAACTTAAATATTGAAATGATAACATTGTCCATTCTATTTGTTTTACTGGTTCTCTTCATTACATACGCTTTAGTGATGATTGAATCTTCAAGCGCTTAAAACATGTTTATGAATTCCTACTGGGTCATGATGGAGGAAAAGTGGCGTCTTCCTGGTGCCTCAGGCAGCTCTACACATATGAAGCACTTGTAATATATCTAGTTTTGTATGTCACCATAGGCACGGTGAGTTTCACGATGTCAGCTGAGTTCAATGCGTCCTAGACCAGCTCCAAATGCATCTTGGGCCATCAGATTTGAATGTGCACTGAGTCTCATGCCGGGCATTAGAGCTGAGCACATGATCAGATTTGCCAGGATGGATGTTAAAGCCAGGTCTGAACAGGGTATTAGTGTGTCTTCAAAAAAAAAAGTTGTACACATATAGAGCAGCTTCTCCTCTCAGTCCAAATCAAAAGACTAAATATAAAGATAGATAAACCTGATGCGGTTTCATGCCACTGTGGAAAAGTGATGCCACTTTTCTAAGCTTCTGTGTAAAGCCATAGTAGAGCAATAGTCACATCTGACTGAATCTGAACAGTGATCAGTAATTACAGCTGTCAATCACATATTTAAACCCCTATCTGTGTGACAACACCTATGACAAAACCTCCTGTCCAAAACCTAGAGTAATAAGAGTAGAAGTCTTATTTCCTCTCAGACCACTTGAATTCCAATATGTTGAAAGGGAATTATAGAATTTTTGCCCATTGACACTGAAAAACTATAGAGCACTGCAACTTTAATGTGTGATTATGACTGGTGACATGATAATGATTGACATGTGTTTGTGTGTGTCGTGCAGGAGAGAAGCCGTTCTCATGCCTTCACTGTAGCCGAGCCTTTGCTGACCGCTCCAACCTCCGAGCTCATCTCCAAACACACTCTGAAGTCAAGAAGTACCAGTGTTCCAGCTGCTTCAAAACCTTCTCCCGGATCTCACTGTTAGCCAAACACCAAGAGGCAGGCTGCCCGCTGTCCTGACCACTCTACTGTTCTGTCTCAGTACTGTACTGCTGCTGTGGAATGTGAGGCAGTCTCTGAGACCTGCTCCAGTCTTTGCTTCACTGTGTGACAGGAGTTGCTGTTATCTGCTGACTTCTTCAGCTTTTTTTTCCATTATCAACATTTTCCAACAGTGTGCATTAACGTATGTAACTTTTGAGAAGTTATTTATTTAGTTGCCTGAGTGTGTTTAGTACAACCTTACATGTGTTTTTTTTAGAATGTATTTCCAGTGTTGCACGGATTAACATCATATCTGAAATGTATGCTCTGACTGTTTAGCTTTCACTGACTTGGTTTACAGAGCTGACATTATCAGCACCAGCACTCGTCCCCTCAGTTATGTTAAATGTCAAAGTCTTGACACTCTTCTGCTCTTTCTGATCTGGACTGGGATGCTCATTTTAATGAAACATGCCAGATGGTAGAAGTACACTTCTTCGTCCCATCATTTAAATGTTATCAAAAGAATATTGTCATACTGCTGCATTCAAGTCTTCTAAATGCAGGGAATCTGACCAACTATCATTTCCCCATAGGGCTGGGTGATGTCTCCAATATATACAGTGGATTGTGGCTTGTTCTGTGTATTAAATGACTATATCACCAATATCGAGTACAAACTCTCATGTCATTTGTTTTAAGCTGCTTGCCCTGGCTTTAATACCAGTTCCTCGGTTATATTTTTTTTGATACCAACTTTCCATTTTAATAAAACTAAAATGACCTTACATTACACATTACTGTACAAAGCTACCTGTAACTTCAGTTGTCTTTTTCAACTCTTTAGTTTCATGTTTAAGTGTCCTGGTAGTTAAGTATCCACCAAATTTGGTGTCGAATGACAGAACATTTTTCGATAATTGATGGTATCGAAGCAATTCAGTTAGTGCTATAAAAGTACCAACTGAAGTTTTACCCAGCCCTAAGTTAGGCAGGTAATTGAGCATTAATTTATGCCTTTCTGGCATAGCCAGAGGTTGAATGTTAACGATAGCTGATATTTGTCAGTTAACTTGAAATATGGTTTGATATCCATCTGGATTTTCACTATCTGTATCTTTTTAGTTGCTGATCAATTGAGAAGCGGTGAAATAATAATGATTTGTCAGATTCCCTGCATTTATATGACTTCAACAGTACAACACTATCCTTTTGACAGCATCATTGGAGCTTCCCACCCTGAGTGTGATGTCAGTGGAAAATGGCCGCCATGTCAGTATGGTCTTGTTTACATTGTTATTCACAATGAGAGCAGCAGAGGTTCCGCGGTGGAAATAGCCTTACTAGGTGTGTTTTCCACATGGAGCATTGATGTGAAGTATATTTCAGTTGCTATGGAGGGTGTGTGGAGGCTCTATTACACAGCTGTAAAAAATATTTCTGTAGCACAATTTATGTGAATAACTTTGTTTTTTTTTCAATTTTAACCTAGTGTTTTTTTCCATAAATGTTGCCATTGTGTTTCAATAGGTTGTGCTAACTTCTCAAATAATTTCCAATGCTTGTCTCTACTTTAGAAGTTTGTCTCTAGTTTTGGGGCTATGGATGGAAGTTCTGACCTCAGGAGAAGTCAAGAGACTTGAGCCAGAGAATCCAACACACCAGCAGTAAGGCTGGATACTATGATGAAAATGTACAGTCAGTATAGATAATTATCACAATAAATGTCCAGTCGTTATTTCTCTCCTTTTTTAAGGCTAATCTTTGGTCTTGAGTGAAAGTTGAAGACACCAGATGCTTATGTATGGTTTTGAATTATTTGTAAAAGACTGAACAAGATAAAAACAACATAAAAGATGTAACAAGACAAAAATGTCCAAAGAAATGTATTAAGACCTATCAAGACAAAACACATCTGATCTCATGATTTAGTGTTTATTTTCTTTTTTCTTTTGATTATTGTTAAAGCTAGACAAACGCAGCAGAACATTTCACAAATTTACAGGTAGAACATTGAAAATCACTGACAAAACATCAGAGGAAAATGAAAGACAACAACAGAAAAATAAATCCTGAAGCCAAAAGAAAAATGTATATGTTAATATTTATTGTGATATAAAAATATTATTATATTATAATTATTGTTTTATTGCCCAGTCCTGTTTGGCAGACAAGTTTAACAATGTTAGAGCAAATACCCATAAAACACACCAGTTCTTTACTCTAAAGAGAAATGGAGGAATGATGATACATACATGTAACTTAAGTTCTATGTGTCTGCCCATGTCTGTCCTGTACCAAATAAAAGACTAACACACAGTAGCTTAGTTGCTGTGGGGAATAGGATTAAAGCAAATAAAACTATGGGAAGCTACAAGAATCACATTCCTCCAGAATACATGGCTTATGTTAGCTTCACTCCAATTCACTCCACGTCATTATCACTGGTGGAATAACATTTTCCCTTCCTATCAATCATTGTGGTAGATGTCCCAAAGTCATTAAAAAGATGTCAGAGAAACAAAATGCAGAAGTACTAATGAAAATGTTGTGCTTGGTCAAACCGCTGTGCTTTATATTTTTTGTAAGAAAACCTGTTTTAAGGGTGTATATGTTGCTTTGATAAGAATAAAATCCTGTCTTTTTTATGTGCAGCGTATGATGTGGTAAGTTCACAAATAGGAAATCATCTTCAACAGAAATGAAAATTCCACACAAAAGATGATGCTTAGTCTCATATCTTCTAGAAGCTTATGTGTTTCTGTATTACTCTTGTCTGATGTTCTTGTGATTCAAACAGGAGAATGTGTAGTGTTGGCTCTGAAAGGAGAAGACCTGTTTTACATATTGAAAATAGGAATATGAGAAGCTTCTTCAGGTCTGATAAAATAGATGCGATAACATCAGCAACTTGTGCTTGGAGGCAAAATAAAGTCGATTGGCATTTTATGGCCATAATTAGGGCTGGTATTCATCCATTTTGGATACTGGTACTGATATTAGAGAGATGAGATGCCTGTGGGGGTGTTTCAGACAGGAGACCCCGGGACAGACCCAGGACACACTGGAGGGACTGTGTTTCTTGGCTGGCCTGGGAATGTCTTTGTGTCCCCCTAGAGGAGTTGGAGGAGGCTTCTCTACTTAGGCTGCTGCCCCTACAACCTGGACGTGGAGAAGTGGAAGAAAATGGATGGATTGATGGATGAGATGGCTGCAGTAAACCTATCTACTATCTGTTTTAAGAGTCAAAGAACTGACTTATAGCATACTGTATATACATGTGTCTTTTAGTTATTCACAACATGGTGTCATTATTCATTCATTCATTATGTTGAGGGTATGATCTAACAGGATGAGGGTGTTGAAAGATCCCCATATACATGTTTTACTTTTATGCTGATGATCTTTTGACTTCAGTAACAGATCCTGTCTTACAGATGAGAAAAACAGGTTTGCTCAGAACTCCCTTCAGTTAAATTCTGATCAACCAGAAGCTGATGCCTACATCAGTACAGTCTATGTATTTAATGTTTAATTTTGAAATGAACTTGAAAATAAAATTCAAGAGATAAAAGCTGTTTTTTTTTTTTATGTTTTTAGATTTACATCCCTCATACCCTCTTTGTTTTGATTAATATAATTCAGTGCTTAATTCTCTACAAACAACAGAAAAGCATCAGGTTTTTAGAATATTACAGAAACATATTTGATGAAACCCCAGAGGTCAACTGAATTGCTCTTTTCTCTAATGTCTGTTATTATTGAATTTCTGTTTTGTGTATTAATACCTTATTTATAAGAATTTAATTTTATTTTTCTTGTTTATCTTACTTTTTCCATTTTATCCCTTAATTCCTAGTATTTATACATTATTTCATTTTTGTTATTTGATATAAGCTGTCTTGTTCTATATTGTGCACTAACCCTTACATTCTATGATATTAATTGTTGAATAAATTAAAAAAACAAAAACAAGTGTGTGCACTTGCCCTGCCCTACACCTTCAACAGTGTCAATATAATCCATTGGTTTAATAGAATGGTTAATTTGATGTGATGTTTTGAGTTGTTTCCCAGCAGTGGCAGCAGATACAGATACTTCACTTACTGTCACCAATGTTAATGCTCCAAACACTTGCCCTGCCCTACACCTGTAGTGTGGATTTGAGCACCTGTTGTTTGCCCACCAGCATGGCTCTGTTATGATGTAATGGAATGCTATGATTAGTAACTGTCTCTGGAACAAGGTCTAAATATTCCCAACCACTCATCCAGGTTCATTTTCAGTACACACAGATGCTATTCTGACTCCTATAAATACATGGAAAGCTGTTATATTAGGCATGAGGGCAGTGCTCCGTCATACGCTGTGTTGGTAATACAAGACTGTGCACCGCATTTAGCTGCTGTCAAGACCTGCAACCTATTATTACACTACAATATTAGGCCAGCAGATACAGTAAATGTGTGTGGGTGGGTGTGTGTGTGTGTGTGTGTGTGTGTGTGTGTGTGTGTGTGTGGGGCAATAGAGACAATGGCAATCAGATTATGGTGGTATTTTCCACAGTGAGTGTTTCCATAAATGCCATCTCCACAGGCCCCTGATACCCTGCAAATGACACTGTGTTACACTTGTTACCGAGACATCTGCCAACATGTGAAACAGGGTGTGTACTAGTGTTTGTGTGTGTGTGTGCTAATTAAGGCTGAAGGAGGGAGAAGGTCAAATGCAGTGCTGAAGTCAGAAGAGGGGAAACACAAGGAACATTTGGCTTGTGTTTAATGCTTTTTTAAAACCTGGGACATGAAGCAGGGATGAAGCAGGGATTGTACAGAGCCCCTGAACTGACAGGTGATTTGCATTTTATTCTTACAAATAAAAACATCCTTCAGAAGTATGACCTGCCACGCAGATGGATGGAATCAGCTGCTTTTTATAAAACATCTCAAATTACATTTTTAGTATGACCCAAAATGTGAAAAAATGAAAATCTAAAAAAATTTTACACTTTGCTACAAATTGGTTTTCGGGAATCTTGAAAATTTGTAACTGTTCATGTACAACTTTATGTCCCTGTTAAATTAGGGAAAGTAATTAAATAGGAAGGAAAAAATATATATCTAAAGACATTAAAGGCTGAATAGAGTCAAATTAACCCCAAAATCAATAGGAGGGTTATAACAACAGATATAGAGAGTTTTTGATGATTGTAAATACAACCCTAAATAAAAAATGGTTGGAACAGTATGGAAAATGCTAATTAAAAATGTCCTTTGTCCTTGTATTTCTTTGTAGACTGTATGAATACAACTTATTTCATGTTTTGTCTGGTCAACTTCACTTCATTTGTAAATATTCATCCAAAGACGAAAAGGACCATCCAGGCTGTTACCAGCAACAAGTCCAGAAGCCAGGGTCTGTCAATGGTCTTAGGTCAAAGGTCATTGTCTCTTTTGTGATGCACCATTAATTGATATTTCGAATTGCTGCTTCAAGACGACAACTTTTCCAGGGACATCAATGAATATTTCAACAAGACAATGTAAAATCACATTGAGCCACATTACAAAGACCTGGATGAGGAACAAGAGGGTGTGGGTTCTGGTCTGGTCTGATGCAGTCCACACTTGTCCCCAACAGAGAATGTGTAGAACATCTGGAAACACAAAATGCAACAACGAAGATGCAGTACTGTTCAACACCTTAAGACTTGTTTACAGGAAGAATGAGACAAAATGAACCTGAAACACACTCTTCAGTCCATGAACATCTTTTAAATGTAGTGAAAAGAAACAGCAACATTAGAAGGAAATACAAGTCAAAGTCAATTTTAGTATCACTGCTTTCTTTTTTAATTTGCATTTTCCATACTGTTCCAGCTATTTCTTATTTGGGAGTGTATTATAAAGGATTATAAAATAAACCACAAAGTTCCAGAATGTTTTGCTATTTTCAGTTAGAGAAAGGACAGGATATTGTGTTATAGTAGAGGTGTTTTTTTTATAAACAACTCATGTAAAACTGAAAAAATACCATCTCCCTGTTCTCTGAAATATTAACTGAGGATGAATCACTTATTTATTAATGTCAGATAGGATATTTATACATTCTAAATAGATTTGTGTTTCAAATTTCAATATAGATAACAATATGTAAAGGTGTAGAAAATGAATACTATGTAAGGGTTAACAACCCAGCATCTTGAGAATGTGAGGTAAAGAGAGGAATTTTGATTCTGAAGAATGAATAGCAGGACTGCAGGAGAGGTGGAGCTCAATATATCTGTGCACTCGCTGTGGAAAAGCAGCTCAGTGAGGTCGGAACAGGTGCTGCGTGTTAACATTTCCAACTATGCCAAACCAAGCCGTTATACCCCACCTCTTTTTCCACCACCACCACCGCGGCTGGGTGCGTGTGTGATTGGAATCATCTCCGTGTACTGACTGTGAACCTTAACCTTTAACCTCATCCAGCCAAATTACAAAATAAACCACAAGTCACTGGAATTTAATTTAGTGTGCTCACAGCAGTAAGAATGACATTCACTGTGTTGACAAATTCTGTTCGATTTCATCATATGTGACAAGAGCAGAAAACTTAGTGACATGTCAAAACATCCAAAACATGTGTAACATCCAATAAGAGGCCAGGGCTGAAGACATTTACATGCCCAAATTGAACCCCCCTCAGTCCAAGGGCCTGATCATAGTTTCTTGCAGCTTTAATTGGTTCCTACATGTAGACTAGTGAAATCCTTTCATTACACATTTCCGTAAATGACAACACAACTACTGTTTGCTGTGTTTTCATTTTATTTAAGGGGAAAAGAAAAAAATGCTCCAAAAAATTCTACAGTAGTTTAAAAAGTGTTTTGATAAAACCTTACACAGTGCAACAGCTGAAAAACCCAGACATCATCCTCTTCCTCCTCATCCTCATCTTCATGCCCAGCAGTGCTGTCACTGCAAGCACTTCAAATATTATTACTATGTTGAGAAAGAATGCATATTAAATCAGACTGAAGGCAGACTTTGGATTTACACATCTGCATTTTACACATCTGTCTTCAAGCTTGTGTCTCTTACATTGCATTTACAAAGTTCACTTCAGGGCAAGCTGTGGCTGTTTCTCCAAGTGCTGATAGTGACAGGCCAACACATGGAACAACATTTTGTTTTTGTTTTAGTGCAGTTATCTGGAGTTAAGGTTTTATTCTAGTTTCTTTTAAATTGGAGCAAAGAAAATATCAACTGCCCATGATGACCAGCTTATTTGCTAGTACAGAAAGCTCTGGTTCTTAGATTTTAAAAAGACCAACTTCACTGAGTGGAGTCCCTGTCTGACGGCCAACCAAATGATGACTCCATTGTTGGTTACAGTTCTACTAGTGAAGTTGGAGATCTTTAGCCACTGAATAACAGTGATTTTATAAAGTTATTAGCAGGATAAACACTGTGCTGCTTGGCTAGTACTGTAGACAGTAGTGTTAGCATGTACATGTTTTATTTAAGCGTGCTGGCTAGGTTGCTAGCCACAGTGTGTATGTAACATTGTATGTATGTTAGAAGGATGTTTGGAAGTGTCTAAATAGCCACATGCCTTATGTGCACTCAAAAGTGTTACTGGTGTCTATGAGGTTTCCTCCTCCCTGTACTGGACATGTACCATGACTAAACTGTAAAAAAAAAAAACCAGAAGGAACAAAATCATAGACTGTATATAAAGATGGACAACGTGATGCAGTGTGTCTTCCCACTGTGTACAAATTAAACCTGCCATGTTGCCTGTGTGATACAATTTGGAGCCAGAGTCTGTGCAGTAGAGATACAGGGACATCACGTGTGCCCCCTGACTCAAGTCTGACAGATTTGGGTCCACGTCATTACAGCTGTCAATCACCTGTTTTTTATAACATCAACTTATTAAAACCAAAAGGATTAGAAAGATGGCGATGTGAATACAAATCAGTCTCCTGCAATCTACCTAAAATAACTGAAATCAATAGTCTAGATAACTATAATAAAATAACTGAAATCTAATAGAAATCAAACAAAATTGACTGGACGTGTACTTTGAGGTTTTAGTTAAGCTGAATCTCATTCTCACTCTCGGGATTTACGAGCTGTACTGCAGCCAACCACCAGGGGAAGATCGACATGTTCTGACTTCACTTTTAGAGGATGTCCATCTATATACACAGTCTTAGTTAAACAATATGAATCAAAGTGTTCCTGGAACAAATATTCACACACAACACCCACAAATGGCAGAATGATACAACATTTTTTTCTTTGTGTGTCACGTGCTACTTTTGACTGAGCATTAGGGCCAGGCTGAGATTTCAAAAATAAAGTCATAATATTTTGAAAAAAGTTATGATAGTATGAGAATAAAGTTGTCACAAGGATAAAAATTTAATTTTATCTGTATGAAATTTCTTAATAAAAATTAAGAAATGATGTAAAATAATAGTGAAACATTTATTCTAATGACTCACAAACAAATGTGTATTTATCAAATACAAACAGCAGCTGCTAAACTCTCATCTTTCTTAAATTTTCTAACCTTTTTGTCATGTAAGTAGGATTTTATTTTCATAGTATTTTGACTTTTTTCACAAAATATTATAGCTTTATTCTTGTATTTAAAAAAAAACAAAAAAACTTTCTTCTCAACATTTTATGACTTCATTCAGAAAATATTCAGACTTTATTCCGGTAATGACTTTTTTTTCAACTCAAGCACATCCTTAATCCCTGGCTACGAGCCCACAACCAGTTGTCACAGAGGTGTGTGTGCATCAGATGTGATAGAAGAGGTCTTTGTGATCCACTTCAAAAGCCTCTATAGTCTGCTACAGTCACTTAGTCCAGTGTGGATGTGACTGCAGAGCTGCTGAAACCTGAATGGCTGCCTGGAGAGATTATCTGTGACCAGCAGAAAGAGGTTCACTAAATATTCAATGCAACAACACAAAAACAAGGTTGAAACATATTATTTACACTTTTTGCGTTAATAATATATGTAACTGAAAAGTTGTGGTTAATACATAGTATATAGATGTGAACAAAATAAAAATCAAAGAGTTCTGCTACAGAGTGAGCCAACAAACAATCAGTTAAAGTTTGAAAAAAGACTGCTAGAATGAATGGAAAACTGAAAACAATGGACTGAAGAAATCATTGGCTGTCTAAGGCAAGGGCTTCAAACACCTACACAGAATGTGTAACATTTAGACGTTTTTAGATTTAGAAGAGGAATAATGACATGAGAAAAATAAGAGATCAACACATGTTTTTCTTCACTGTTTTATATGCTACAATTTTAAATCTTTGTTCTTTCTGGACTTTCTGAACAGGCTGAGACTTTAATGAAAGATATGAATCCTCAAATTAAGGCCAGAGGGAGAAGAGAATTCTTAAATATACAGTGATCAGCCATAACACTGTGACCACTGACAGATGAAGTGGTGATAATACTGATGATCTGGTTCCAGTGTCCTGTCAGTGAACATTTAGTCCTCAAAGTTGATGTGTTAGAAGCAGCAAAATGTACCAAACTGTCATGGTGATGACCAGGTCAGAGAATCTCCAAAACTGCAGGTCTTGTCGGTTGTTCCCAGTCTGCAGTGGTTAATACCTACCAAAAGTGTTCTGAGGAAGGACAAGGGGATGTGTGGGATGTGCTGGACAAACAAATCCGATCCATGGAGGCATCACGTTGCAACTTCCAGGACTTAAAGGATCTGCTCCTCTGTCTTGGTATCAGATACCACAGCACACCATCAGAGGTCTGGTGGATTCCAGGCCTCAGGTCAGAACCCTTTTGGTGGCAAAAGGGGGATCTACACAATATTACGCATGGTAATAATGTTATGTTCCCACAGATGCACTTGCCCTAGTCAAAGTCATTCAGAGCTTTATGTTTCCCATTTTGCTGCTTCCAACACATCAGTTTCAAGAACTAAACATTCACTGACAGGAGCCACTGGAACCAGATCATTAACATTATCACCACTTCACCTGTCAGTGGTGATAATGTTAAGGCTGAATCATTTTTTTAGCAAACCCGGGAGGCAGTGCACACCATGGAGGTTATTAAAACATCCATCATTGAACACATTGCCAGGGCTACATGAAACATGCATTTAGCCTCCAATAGGCTAAACTGTCACATCAACACACAGACATGTTGTGGCACATTTATTTTGTAAGTTAGCTCCAGTGTTACAACAGAAGGTACATAAACTGTTATTCTTTGAATTCAGACTAAATTTGGAGACAAAGTGTCACAAAGGAGCTTTTTTGAACTCTCTTCATCTAACAGACATACATTTCATCATACTTTACATGTCCTATCATTTCAGTTTTTGAAGTCTTATTTTTTGTCATTCAGTTTGTTCCTTATTGCTTCATATCCTTGTTAAAAACACAGATGTACTGGAGTCCTGTTTTTTTCAGATGATGTTAATTAACTAATACTGTTTTGAGAAGATAAGTGCTGTCATGGTTGGTTCTTAGTAGTTTATTCTTGAGGTGTGTTTAAATAGTCAGTAGAATGTGGGTTAGTGACAGCTTTGGGATTCTAAAAACATTTTGTCAATAAACATGGCTTCATTACATTTACTTTGTTTTTTAGTTAAAGCTAAAGGACAACTGCAGTTCCCTTAGGGGAAAGTTCATCTTATCTCTTAAAATGTTAACATTCAAGTTGCAAAAAACACAAGGTGCATTTCCATAAGTAATGCACATTTTGAACTTGAATATATTTATGGAAACACCAAAATTCAATGTTTTTTAAAAAGGTAAATGCACATAAGGTAGTGAACATTTGATCAGTTTGCATCAGCCTTCGATGTCATTAAACAGTGTCGTAGTTGTGTTTCCATAAAATGTCAAGCGAATTTGAAGCAAAAACAAAAACAAACAAAATCAAAATTACATGCGTTTCCATAAATTGCTTTGTGGTGAATAAAGTAGACTGTGTAATGACATCAGAAGGTTGAATTTTTCTGAAAAAGGTTTTTCCATTTACCCTTAATGTGCATTTATTCTTTTGAAAAAAGGCAAAAACCACCTGAAGTGAAACAGAAACTTTTTTTTTCAAAATTTGGGATGTTTTTTTTAATTTATTTTGTTGTTTCCACAAACATTTCTGATACAAAACTTCAAAATGCACATTAAATACGTTTATGGAAATGCACCTAATGACTATGTGCAGTTTCAATGCAGTAAATACAAGCAATTCTCAAACAGCGGTGTTGATTTGTCAGGCGATGGGGATCCTCACAAGGTATAAACACTGGAATTGTTCCCACTGCTATTAAAACTTACACTAAACATGTGCATTTTCAAAGTTTTCCACTTGGCTGAGGTGGAACAGTTGGGATGGTGAAAACACTGTTGGTCTGTTTGCTTGAGCTTTCAGTGTTAATTACTGTTATTTCTGCATTTTCTTCCTTTAAGTCTTTCTGAAAATTGGGTCCAGCTTGTGCTACATTTGGATGGAAACACTGACAGGAACATTAGAAATGTAGACATTTATTTTTTCTATGGCCTTAATCCTCTTCATTATAACACCTCCTTCTATTTGACTCTGTGGGTGCACGTCAAGGTCTGCTGTTGCATAAACTGCATTCAGGTTCATCTGACCACAAAAACATTATTGGAAGTCAAAAAAATGGTACATGCTTCCCATTTAAATAAAGACAACAAATATTTTCAGTGTTTTTGCCTCACACTAACAAAAGGAATGATACAAATTTGACCAAATAACTTGTGGTGCTTTTACAATTTACAAGATCTCTGCCACCTTGCCAACTTTTTGTTTTTTATTTCTAATTTTTTTAAACAAAGAACTCATTCTGCAGTTGAGTTTGATTACCAAATTACCATTAAACAAGAGTTAAGATATATAAAAAGAAGTCTGAGCTCTACTGTAAAAACTGAGTGAATTAAAGTGCAAATGATATATGCATCCTTATGTGAATGTATTATCCAGGATACATGTGTCTTTCCTCTACAGAAGCACTTTGCATTCATTAAAGAAAAAATAATAATACCCCTTATCTCATACTTTGGAGAAAGGATATTGTAATAATGAGATAAGATCTAGTAACTGTGACATCAGGATCTTGTAATTATGAGCAAAGTGATTCCTAGTTGTCAATCACTGACACATAACCCAGATCCTACTGAAAAATGCAGTTTTACATGACATGGAAACTATTTGAAAAACTCTACCTTCTATTCAAATATGTATGTTGCCTAAAAGAAATAAATTACACACAATCATGTGTAATACATAGTCATATTATTACACATTTCTTTTTTCCTTCTTCTATTTTATATCAGTAATTTCATGGAAGAATCAGCAAATACATAAAAAAACTAAGACTGAGGTGAAGTAACGGTAAATAAATAGAGTTCTGACAAATATTAAGTTATAGCAATCATATTTAAATCATTTATTGATTGTGCAAAAATGAAAAAGTTTGAATTTTCCTCTGTTCTTTTTCTCTTTCCACTAACCCCAGCCAGTGGAGGCAGATGGCCTCCGGCCCAGAGCCTGCTTTGGGTTGTGTTTCCTCCTCTGCTGTCGCCCTGGTCCTGCTCTTGGAGGTTTTCTTGGGTTTTTTGGGCCTTTTAAGGCCTTGAGATAATCATGTATTATGATTAGTGCTATATAAATAAAACTGAATTGAATTGAGTGATTTTCCATTTACACCTAATTTAGCATTTTTTAAAACATATTTTTGTGTCATAGTTTAATGATACTTTGATGGCTAAAAGGCTTTTTTAATTTCTTTAAAAAATGAATAAAATTATCTAAAATCAATGATCACATTTTTTACAGTGTAAGACATGCCTCATTTTATTGGATTTTAGTGCTGCTTCTATTTTATATTAATATTTTTTATGAAAACACATTTTTTCAGAAGACTCCATGTTAAGTGACAATGATTGTCTTAAAGCATCTCATAATTACATCTTTTCTCAAATGTATGAGATGAGGATGTGGTGCTGTTGAGATAAGGTGGTAATTAGTTTTTCTTGAGTGAATACAACGTGCTTGGGTTTTCCTCCATCTGCCTCT
>JAPQRN010000008.1:21088914-21100899 GCA_037367275.1 Coranthus polyacanthus | reverse complement strand
ATCTAGTCTTTGTTGGGTTTGAACAAGTTCAATGAATTCATTTAAACGTGTGATGTGAATATGTGAAGGACAGCAGACAGGTGATGGACAATGAAAGAGGATCTATCCATGTATAGTCTTATAGTGATTCAAATTGTAATCCTTAAACACAGTAATCTGTGCTCCACGAACTCTGCATAAGTCTTTACCTTTGACTTCAGTAAATAAATACTTACAAGTCCATGTCTTGTTCAAAACTCTACATTCTGTATCAAGCTTTTTAAGAGAAGCTGATCTTTGAGAGCTAAAAGTTAACTCACCTCTTGTAAACTTAAGTTCGCCGATACATTACAGCAAGGTGCGCATGCACGCACGTCAGATGAAAACTATAGCAGTCGCCTTCAAAATAAAAGCATCGCAGATGTATTGCATGCACAATATACACTTATTTATGTTTGATTCCTGATTCCCCATTGACCTCACGTGGGCCGGACAGGGACAGCCCACAGGCCGGATGTGGCCCACGGGCCGTACAATGCCCAAGTCTGATCTACATGCTACCCCTTGCTCACATCATATGGCGCCATGGTCTACAATTCACTGCTACGCCGACGACACCCAGCTTTATCTCTCAACTAAAACCATCACTCATGCCATTCTCACCACCCTCACAAAATGCCTCACCGACTTAAAAACCTGGATGAATAGAAACTTCCTTAAACTCAACTGCAATAAATCAGAAATTATTATCATTGGCCCCAAATCCCTCCACCCATCTTCCCAGGATTTCTCACTCTGCATTGACAGTCACAGAGTCACTCCCTCCCCCCTGGTCCAAAACCTTGGTGTCATCCTGGATCCCACCCTCTCCTTCAAATTGTACATAAAGAACATCACCAAAACATCATTCTTCCATCTCGTAATATCGTGTGTCTCCGTCCCACCCTCTCCTCCTCTGCTTCAGAAACACTCATTCATGCCTTCATAACCTCCAGATTGGACTACTGCAATAGCATTCTTTATGGCCTCCCCTCCTCCGACCTTCAAAAACTTCAATATGTCCACAACTCAGCTGCTCGCTTACTCACCCACTCCCGCTCCAGCCACACATCACACCCATCCTCCAGCACCTCCATTGTCTCCCGGTACAGCACCGAATCCACTTCAAGATCCTGCTCATCACCTACAAAGCCCTCAATAACCTTGCCCCCCCATACCTTACAGACCTCCTCCAACGTCACTCCCCCACCCGCCACCTCAGATCATGAGACACCAACCTTCTGACCCTCACCACCAAGCACCACATCTTGGGGGACAGAGCTTTCGCCACTGCTGCCCCAACCCTCTGGAACTCACTGCCTCTGAACATCCGCAAATCAGACTCAAAAACAACTCAAAACCCATGTCTTCAAGAAAGCCTTCAATAATCGACCTCTCTTGCTTCATCCAAACTGCCATAATCTTTTGTTTGCTTGTTTTTGTTTTGTTTTCTTGTTTGTTTTCTCTGTAGTTGTTATGTAAAGCGTCTAACCCTAACCCTACCCAGAGTATCTAGAAAAGCGCTATATAAATCTTACCTATTATTTTTATTATTATTATAAATGTGTCATTTTACAAATGACATTCACTCCTAAAAAACAAGGACATTATTTCAGCTTGAAGCAATAGATGGAGGAAGGAGAATAAATTATATGACAGTATGACATTTTATTTTTAAGTGAAACAGTAATTTATGGTTGTCACATGCACATAGTTAAGACGTCACAATATTGGCCAGGAATAATGGCAGAAATATTGATATCTGCTGATACCGATATCGGGCCGATAATATCATGCATCCCTAACTCTGGTCAACTTGCACAGTACACTGAAACTCATCATTATTTACTTTACAATTACAATTTACTATCAAAAAATTAAACATCCACGTGTGAAAGGCTGAAACCTCTGCAGTTTTTTTGATTAAACAATGCTAAACCTTTGACTTTTGCTATTGTTTAACTAAATGTGTAATATCGTGTTCAAGTGTATGTTTGACCAAGATTTATTGATCCCTGCGTCTCTGAGAGTATTCCAACAAATCACAACCTTTTCTGTCAAACAGAACTTTTCAAAGAACAACAGACAATCAAAGTCAATTTAGATTTTCACTTATTTTCTAGGTAGATACTATAGATTTGTGCAGTTTTGCAGATTGTTGTGTCCACCATTTGTAAATGCATCAAATTTTTTCCATTTCACCTTAGTTCAGGTCACAAGATATACATATACATATATAAATACTGCAGTATCCATAAGCCTCAGCAGCAGGTTAAAAGGAAAATATTCAGGCCAATGCTGTAAAGTTAAGAGTCCTACCACGACTCTTCAGTGCTCCAATGAGAAACACAATGTTGCACCACAGCTCCTAACTGCACACAATCACAAGATATAGATCACCACACACACACACACACACACACACACATACACACATACACACATACACACACACACACACACACACACACACACACACACACACACACACACACACACTCTGTCTAAACAGCTGCATTTTTCCTTTAGCTAGAAATAGAACTGAGGCTATCTGAGGTCTGCTCTGCTCTTTGTTGTGCCTCACAGAGATGAGAAATACACGTCTCCAGATAAATAAGGTCTTCTATTTAAAGTAAGACTGTTCAGTTAGAATAAAGTGAAAATGATCTCATATCATCTTGGCCTTTTACTGTTAGACAATGAGGGAAATGATGCATTGTTTTCTCCACTCCAATCCTTTACGCACATACGAAACATTGTATTAAAAACTAAGAATCAACTAAAAGTTCAGTGTGGAGTCAAAAACACAGCACAAAGCAAATTCACAAATTCCAGCATTCTGTACCAAGTTTTCTTCTGATATCAGTCCAATAAAGACTTGTCTTCTTACACTTGGCTCTGATAAAATACAAAAAAGTAGTGCTTCTTTATTTTACTATTGTATTACCTCAAATATATCTTTGACATTACTCTACTGACATTTCCTGCCTGACATGTGTACAGTTTTATATGTGATGAGCCAATATAACAAACATAGACATACCTGGTCTGTAAAACAATTCCATATAAACGATAGAAAAATAATTGTATCTCTGACTATAAAAATAAAGGCCAGTTATTAATATGATTTTAAAAAGAAAAGAAAAACACATACATCTACTACAACGGCAAGGTTTAAATTATGCAGCACAAATATCCCCATAGTTTGTGTTTTTAACAGCCTTGCATTGTTTTAAAAACCTGGGTACTATTACATTACTATTACTATTAGTACTTATAGTATTGTAGTCAGAGTCACTGTCTGTCACAGCTGTCAGGTGTTTAAAAATGACGAATCCTTAAAAAATTATGACATTATACATTCACTTGGAATAATAATAATATATAGAGACGGGTTTAAACACGAAGCTGTCGGCATATTTACAAGGCGATATGGCACGTTTCTTATTATGGCCACACAATAACACATGCAGACAAGAAGTGGCTACTTTACGTGTGAGCACAGCTGGCGATGCTAACGGGTTTATGGTAGACCTCCAGGCAGATGGGACATGAGAACTGGCTCTCGATGTTCTCCGTCGGGGCTGCCAGTGAGCCTGAGCCGCTGCTCGGCTGCTGCTGCTGCTGTTGCTGGCGGAGCTGGGTGCTAGCCGAGACAAAGCTCCGAAACATCGCCATCATGGAGCTGGAGAGGATCTGCAATTGTCGACAACAGCTCGCTGCCCGAGAGAGGAGGCTGTACTGCTATTCGAACTGCTATTAGCTAGCGCATTATCTGCACAACAATTTGAACATATGTCGTACAAACATGATGGCTGTTCATTCCGGTTCATATAAAATTATGTTCAATAAGCCACCGCATCACTTTTCACTGGCTGAAAAAGACATGCCGGAGAAGTAAACATTGGGAGCAGTACTCGTTGACGAGTGTCAGCGCAGCGCTACGAGAATGACCTGAAAAAAACCCTAATCTATAAAACCCAGGCTAGCATGAAACGCTACATCCATGCAGTTATCAGATTAGCGCTTTTGGACAGACGTCAGTGAACGCTCGCGAACAACACGAGAGGCTACAACAAAAGCCCTACACGCGCTTTGCTTTGTGGAGGTTGAAGTCCTACTGTATCTACCTTCAGTATTCTGCGTGTCCGTAGAACTGCAATCCCACACACCAGTTCGGAGATTTATAGTAAACAGAGAAGGCCAAAAGTCAAAAATGAAACAACTGTCACGATTTATTTCTAACATCTTTTCAAAGCATTAGGTACTATAGCAGACAAAGTGTTACTTGTTTCGCTCACTTATAAGGACAATAGTATAATTTTAAAGCTCTTAACAAGCCAACAATGAAAAACCCATGTAATGCGATGTCTTCGATTTTAGTGTTCCTTCTGAATTAGTACAGTATGTAGTTAATTTAATTCTACTTTGCCCTGAGGAATGTTTCTTCCCATAGATATAATAAACCTATGTTTCTTCTAACCTCCTCAAAACTGTAGCTGAAGCTAGAGTTGTCTTCATTAGAAGCTGGAAATTGCTACAATGTATAAAGTGGTTCGTTTTTTTATCTGTAATTTTTGTACTACAGTGACTCCGAAATATATGTTTATACAATAATATACTGTACCCATGTCATCCCATGTACGCCATGTAGGCCTGTGTTTTGTTCAGTCATAGGTCCTTTTTTAGGCATTGTTTCATTGCTCAGTTTAAAACTTTACATTACTGTATACAACACTACTTTAAATTTCAGTTTGTACTGTGTAGCTGTGCATTTGTGAGTGAAAGGAAGCACACACTGAGGAGCATCTGCTCAGAGGCTTACTCTGAATTCAGTTCCTTCTTAACCACATTTTTTGTATATCAGACAATTCTATTAAAAATATTCAGTGTCCAACTTGCTACCCTCAGATGAAGTACAGTATTTTATCTGTGTAGCAGCCTGGTCATCTTTATAGACTTTTATTTGTATATTTTAGTAGTATGTCTTTCTCACTGAGATAATAATAATTATTATGATCTCACATTATTCTAAGAATTTCTAAGAATGTTATTCTAAGAATAATGGGAGATCATAATAATAATTAATAATATCATATAATAATAATTACTTAGCATTATTTCTGAGCTTGCTAACAATAGTTAGTTTTCCAACCAACTATTGTTTTTGCTATGCAAATAAAATAACAAGGTTGATGTTGATGATGATTTTGTGATACCCTTCCTCAGATTCAGAGCTGCTGTTTAAATAACGGCCGCTAGATGTCAGCTATGTGTTGGCAGGAGAAAAGTCTACAGACTAAAGAGGAAACAAGAAGAAGAAGCACATTTAGAAGATAAGGATTTTATCTGTAACTCAATCAGTGTATAGTGGTATATTAATTAGTATTATAGTTAAGTAAAGATCTACACTGATGCATCAAAAGACTCACAAAGCAGAGTACGAGTAGCAGTTGTAATCCCTGAATTTCACACAGACATAGAAAGAAGGATCACTGAAGAGGTTTCTGTGTATACAGGAGAAATGGTTGCGATATTACCAGCAGTGCAATGGAGAGAGAGACCAGACCAGTGCGAGCAGTTGTTTGTTCAGACTCCAGTTCAGTGTTGAAAAGTCTACAATATAGCCATTCAGAGAGCAGACCTGACATTATTCTTGAGATTCAGCAGATATTGTATAGAATACAAATGATGGGTTTGACAGTTGTGTTGGTATGGGTACCGGCCCATATTAGAGTCATGGGAAATGAGAGGATGGATAAAACAGCAAAGAAGGCTACTGAATGTCCACAAACTAATTTTGGGGTTAGTGTAAACAAGACAGATATAAATGGTATCATTAAATAAAAATTGATGAGAAGATGGCAAAAACAGTAGGAAGAAGAGACAATGGTTCTACAGAATTAAGAGAAAAATTGGAGAGTTGAGATAGACAGGAAGAGATGGAAGACAAGAAACAATAATATCAAGACTTAGATTTAGACAGCACACTTTTCAAAATAGGGAAGCACAATTCAGGACAATGTCATTACTGTGGAAAAGAAGAAGAAATAGAGCATGTAATAGTACACTGTCAAAAATATGCCCTGGAAATAAGACAAATGATTGATCTTTTGAAGAAGAAAAAAATAAGATTTAATTTGATAGGAATACTGCAAAATAGTTAATGTTTTAAAATTGTATATATGTTTCCAATTCCAACAGATTTGGTTAGTAAGATATGAGGATATTTATTTATTTTATTTATCTATTAGTATTATTTAATAATTTTTTATAGTCAAATAGGCATTCTTGAGCCACACTCCATACCAGTAGGTGGCGGTAATGCACCTAAACGCTATTGGCGGTTTGCACCACGATTAAACCCCGAAGAGGAAGAAGAAGAAGAAGAAGAAGAAGAAGAAGAAGAACATCTACGTCATCAAAAGTAGCCGTCATTTCTACACGAGACTTGAGGAGAATTAATTTGGCAGGGTTTGTTAGTGAGTAAATAAAGTTTGTAAAATAAATACGAACCTACAGCCCTCGGCTATTATTAGTGGAACTCTATGATAAGACTTCGCTGTCGATATTAGAATCAATCGAGTGCTGCTCAGACCTGTTTTCTGCAAGCTCTAGCTAGCTGTTTATGCTCTGTCCGAGCTTGTGAGAAAGGAAGCCATCGTTTAAATGTGCCAGGTAGAAGAAGACTTTCATGGTCAGCTGGAGCGCACGGAGGTGCCCAGGTAGGTTGTGTTAACTGTTGATACATGTGAGACCACAGCGCCAGTGAGAACTCTGACATTCTTTTTCATATCTCATCCCGTGTAAAGAGCAAAACTAACAAAATCATACTAACAAGTATTGTTTATCTCTGTCAAAGCCTGATAAATGTTCTTTCCTTGTACCTACGTTTAAGGGAGCAGTACACCAACTACTGATTTGACTCGATAGACTGGATTGGCTTTTAATTAATCAACTGTAAGACAGGTTACCATACTGTTTTAATGTGGTAATTGTCATGTTCTTCAGTCATATTTGAACTCATACATGTTGCTTGTAAATGCACGTGTGTGCATGATCAGGTCCTCTGCCTCATTTTGAGCCAGAAAAAACTAATTGTACTACAATTCAATGGCAGGTCCACAAATTAGCTATCTGATATTTCGGCACACATCAGTTTTAAAGGTGTTTGTTGTCCATTTTTAGTGTTTCCAAGAAATGTGTCAAATGCAAAGAAAATGCTGCAGTTGTGGTCATCAGAGCAGGAGACACATACTGCAGGTGAGTCTTCAACTTTATGTTTATATACTGTTATCGAACTGCCATGTGTAGGTGGTTGAACTGCATCTTTCAGATTACGCTGATCGCAGAAGTTTTTGTTCGTGAAAAATTAGACAGTCCTGCTGAAGACATTAGCATCAGTATATTCATATTCATATTCATATTCTGTCATTTAGAGATGCATGGATTGTGAAATTCTGGGCCGATACTGATACCAGTGTTATTTTCTGTTTGTTTATTTTGTTTTTGTTGTTATTTATTCTCCCTTCTCTGCCACAGACACAAAGAAATATTCATTTTAATAAATAACTGAACTCTTTGAAAGTCTTTCAAACTAATTATACAAATGTATGAAACAACCTTTAATATAACACAACAGATAAACACTGGCCACTGCCATCGATGAAATGACATCCTATTTACCCATAGCTGATGTCAGTCAACAAGGCTAATATTGGTCAATATTGGTGCATCCCTACTTTCAGTCTTTCCATGCCCCATATCATTGGGTCAGACCCACATAGGGTAAAAATATGAAATACAAAATGAAGTATAGTAAATGTTTTGGGTTTGGTGGCTGAATTAACAGTCACTCTTTGGTTGAAATTCCTCTCCATTAAAATGTGTTTTATTACGTTCCTTCTGTGCAGAATGTATATTTAGACTTTGACTCTGCTAGTTTGTTTCCACATTCATCTGCTGAACAGGGGGAGTTTTTGCAACATAACAGGTAATTTGTTGAACTGCTTTGTTAAGATCTGCAGGTTTAGAAGCCAATCACTCTTTCATTACTTTTTTAAACTTTTATTCTACTGTTCTGACTTGTAATCCATACTTAAATCCAAAGAAAAACAGAGAAAGAGATCCAAATGTTTTGGCTGGTTTGTTACAGTTTGACAAATATATTCCTTCAGGCATCATTTCATCACAAAAAAATCCACTCTCTCTCTTAAGGTTATTTCACATTTCTTTACTTTCTTAGTGAACATGGTCATATGTGTACCTGTGTCAATTCCCCTTGTAAGTAAACAAAATATAAACATGAACAAATAAACATCAAACATTTATATCTATAGTTTTGCTCTAATAATTTGGCTGCTACAGGTAGTCTTTGTTCGATATTGTACTTCCTTGCAGTTGGGGCTAATAATGCAAAAAAAACGGCTTGTAAAATTTGACTGGTCTAAAGGCTTTGTACTATAATAGGATTTTCAAATGTTTTTTCTCTGTTTGTGCTATTAGGGACTGTTTCAGGGAATACTTCATCCACAAGTTCAGGGCCATGCTGGGCAAAAACAGGATCATTTTTCCTGGAGAGAAGGTGAGCAGTGGGTCTTGTTTGTTTAATTGAATATTGAATATTTTCCCCTGATGTTTTAAACTTCTTGTGTGAAAACAAAATGCTGATAGTCACTTTACAATGATTAGTTCTCATAATTAGTTCAAAATGCTGAATAATGTGCATCATGTGGAAAAACTATGGCATGGCCTGAGCTCTGACTTGACAGTGTGGTGTTTGGTCGTAGGTGCTGCTGGCTGTATCCGGAGGTCCTTCTTCCTGCTCAATGCTCAGTCAAGTCCAAGAGGTGTGTTCATTAATCAACCTGTCTCTATGCTGTCATCATGAAAGATCATCCAGCTGTTACTATTAAAGGATCAATCCCACTTTTGGTAGTATGTTCTGTTGGTTATCTGCCTCTGAGTGTGAAAAGAACAGAGAAAGCAGAACTATAAAATGTCCATTTCTGATCTGTGCTGGAAACCCTGTATCATGTCTGCCCAGTGGTGAAAATTCAGAACTGAATCCTGAACCACCTCTATTAAACATTACATGTTCTAATAGATGATGAAATGCTACTCCAGTCTGTCAGGACTTCACGGGGAGATCCAGTATAACCTTGTTTTCGCATTAATCTAAATGAAATATTTTCCTCTTTCCAGGGCTTGAGTCAGAATGCTCACAAGAAGTTGAGATTTATTCCAGGCATCGTCTACATTGATGGTAAATTGATTGATGTAATATGTCAGAGTGTCCCTGTAGAACTGAATGGAAGTTCCATGGATTGTTATGGTACTGATGATTACAGCAGCTGACTGTGTGTGTGTTTTCAGAGGGTGTTGCTGGAGGTCAGTCTGTAGAGGACAGACAGAGGACAGTGGCTCAGTTGCAGACTCTGTTTAAAGCTACTGGTTTTCCATTCCACATTGTTCCTTTGGAACAGGTCAGTGTGTAGTCCACATCTCTACTCCACTTCACCTCAAACTGCAAGTCATGGCTCATTTGAACACAAAGGACGACAAACATGGCCCTCGTTATCATAATGATAGTCAAACATGTATTTTTATCATCAATATCGGGATACTCAGTATATGGAGCTAATTTCCTGCAAAAATCTCACAAATAAATGACTTAAAAATGTTTTACAAGTGCTCTACACTAACAAACACAGTGTGGCTTACAAAACAAAATGATTAACAAACTAATGCATATTCTTTTACAAATAAACAAATATGCCTATTATTAAACAAGTACACAACATATTTCTAATACATTTTATCAGAAACAACAACATATCTTACATGTACAACAAATATCATGTGACTTTCAGTGCAATCTTGTCATTATGTTTTTGCTGATGATTTACTCACAAATTTCGTGAGTAATTCACCTTCGCAGTGCAACATTTGAAGCAGTTGTAAATCTCATGTGGTGTGAATGTGTCCCATCTCCTCCAGGTTCTGGGCCTTCCCCCTTCAGTTTTGGTGACGACCCCCTCCCCCTCAGAGCAACCAGCCAGTGCCTATAAAGCAGCCGTGGATCAGTTCATTCAGACTGAGGGCAGCAGTTCTGCCAGACAACAGGACCAGGATCAGACCTCAGCGCCTGTCATCCATGAGTCCCACACACAGCTACTGCAGGAGCTGATGAGTTCTGCAAAGACACAGACCGCTAGAGAAGAGCTGCTGAGCACATTAAGGTCTGAAACATCCACAATGCTTCTGTCAGGACTAATACTACAGTACAAAGACGGAGAGGACAGTGTCAGATTCCTTATCGGTCAATATTTCAGTTGGACCTGTGTAGTGTACTGTGACCAATGCAGTGCTCTCTCATTTGTTCTCCTCAAAGGCAGCATGTGCTGGTGCACACAGCTCGTATTGAAGGTTACAGTAAGCTGATGCTGGGAGACAGCTGCTCCAGACTGGCTGTTAAACTGCTTAGCAGCATTGCACTGGGCAGAGGAGCACAGCTGGCTCAGGACACGGTGTGTGTGGAAATTATACACACAGACATTGAACAACACTGCATTTATATACACACAGTGGCCACATGCAAGAAACACAAATAATAACAGGAAATGAAATCAATAGAAATAACACAAAAATGAATATGGAGCTGATTTCCTGCAAAAATAAAACCTGTTTTACAAATGCCCTTTAATTCACTAACAGATAATGTTTGGTTTGCAAATACAAAATACAGTTAAAAAAAGGAATGGAGTTTGTTGTGCTAATAAAAAAACATACATATTCAATTCCATTTTATTTATATAGCCCAATTTCACAAATCAAGGATCTGCCTCAAAGGGCTTTACAATATACAACACCCTCTGTCAATAGACATATGTACCTAACACACACACAGTATGTCTTAAAAGTACGTATCAAAAATTCTACAAAGAAAAATAATATTACTTTTGCCACAATCTTTTGTGTTTGTTCTGATGATTTTCTCAATTATTAATTCACCTCCACAACAGCAGGTGGTGCTGAGTCAATTTAAAGTACTTGTGTTATGCTGAGCTCTCCTAAATAATGAACACCCATTTAAGTTTGTTTTCAGACATTATGAGGACCAAATGTTGTTACCCACATTATATTTGTTTTATATTCCTACTGCACATTATTGCATTTGATTCCTGAGAGGATGCGTTATTCAGCTCAGGTACAAGGACCTCAGCTCCTAAGTGAAGCCAATGTGGTAGTATCTAAAAGTGTAATGCCACTGACAGCCTCTAGGTGCGGCTCCCATAGACTTACATTGCATTTTCTCTAAAAATACTAAGTATAATTTTTTTTCCCAGGAGTCATTCTGGTCTCATTCGTTTTATCTGAACCCTGGTGTGTTCTGGTCCATCTTTAAAGTATTGTTCCATTAATGAGATAATCAATCAGATATGATTGATACAACTGTAGTTGTGGTAAATAAAACCGTCAAATATCTTTGATACTCAAATGCTTGAAGTTTACTGTTTTACTGTGTCAGTAAACTAGCATTAGCTCACCCATGCCCCCTCACAGATGGCTCTGACCCCTCCACCAGCTCCGCCTCTTTGTTCAAATATGGTCACTTGTCATTGGAAAGAGCCAAAATGGCAACAACCAAAATGCAAACTAGATGCGATAGAATGTTAGAATGTTCAAAAACCAATGGGTGGTGTCAGGGTGGTTCTGTCCACTTCTTAAATACAGTTTATGTGCAGAACTCTGTAGAACAGCAGCACTTTTCAGTGGACTAGTGCCCACCTGTTGTGAATGTATGTTACGAATTATGAATTAAAATTTGTGAGAAAAATTGTCAGCAAAAACAGTGTTAAGATTGACAAATTTAACTTTTTAAATTTAAAAATTTAAAAATTCAAAAATTTAACTTTTGTTCTCTACTTCTGTGTATTTTGTATTTACCAAACACAGTGCATTAGT
>JAPQRN010000008.1:21068188-21088814 GCA_037367275.1 Coranthus polyacanthus | reverse complement strand
AAATTTAAAAATTCAAAAATTTAACTTTTGTTCTCTACTTCTGTGTATTTTGTATTTACCAAACACAGTGCATTAGTTTGTTAGTCTTTTGTATTTGAAAACCAAGTTTCATTTGTTTGTACATTGTTAGACATTTGTAAAAAACTGATTGTTCCAATCCCTGTACTGTCATACTATTCAGTAAACCAGAGGGAGATGTAGGATGTCCTAATACAGAATATTTTAAATGTAGTCAAAAACACCAGGCTGTCCTGCTGATCTGTCTGCCCAAATTTGGGATATTCATTAACATTCATTCATTTTCTGTAACCGCTTAATCCCCTGGGGGGTCACGGGGGGGCTGGAGTCGATCTCAGCTGACATCGGGCGAAGGCAGGGTACACCCTGGACATGCCGCCAGTTCATTCCAGGGCTGACGTATAGGGGATGAACAACCATTCACTCTCACATTCACACCTGCAGGCAATTTAGAGTGACCAATTAAACTGTTAAGGTTAAGGCGCATGTTTTGGACTGTGGGAGGAAGCCAGAGTACCCTGAGAGAACCCACGCAGACACGGGGAGAACATGCAAACTCTGCACCACCACCATGCTGCCCAATATAGATACAGATTAACTTTATTTATCCCCAGGCAGAAATTCACATGTACATCAGCTCAAGAAAAGAAAGCAAAATAAAATTAAAACAAGTAATCAGTAAATTATTTACAGAATCTTCAGTTTAGTCTCCAGTCTAAGGTGTTGTACAGTCTGATGCAGTAGATGAACGTTCAGTCCTGCATCGTAGTGAGGTGAGTTGTCCACTGCAGCTGCTTCTCTGATTGACAGAATGTGATGAAGAGGATGATCTGAATTGCTATTCCTACCCACAGTCCTCTGCATGTGAAGCTATGACAGTCCAGTAGGTGATGATCAAAGTGTACTTTGCAAGGGCAGCTGCAGCACATACTAAAAGTAAAACAGAAAGCATGTGATTCGGAACAAAGCACATGTTATGTGTGTAAGTTTGACAGGAAATTGGCTCCATAGATGAAATGAATAATGCAAAAGTACAACTAAATAATGTAATAAATGTGTGTGTGTTTAACAGGGTTTCTCAGACTCTCGGTATGGGGACATAATAACAGTGAGGCCGATGAGGGACTATACAACTAAAGAAATAGCTTACTACAACCATATGTTCAACGTGCCCTCTGTTTTCACCCCGGGCTTAGACACCAAGGTAAGATCCAGCAACAGCAGCACGTCTGACAACAGACCAGGAACCTGCACAGAACATGTTAAAGTATGTCTATTGGTGCTTCAGCCCATACCAACTCAGACAGGACACAACAGGCCTACTGTGCTACCATGAGGTTTAGGCTAATATGTTTTTTTTTTTTAATGAAATCTATTTCAAAATTTTTTGAAAGTTTCAGAAATAATCTCCATCCATTAACATGACTGAAACACATATCACATGACCATTCATGTACAATGAGCATGCACATACTGGTATGTACAGGAAGCAGGGCAGTTGATTGGTTGGTTACTTAGTTATAGAAAACACTGTGGAGGAAGAACAGCAGGCCAGATGTTTATTTCCTTGGACCGAAAAGGAGGTTGAATTGTTACTGAAAGCAACACTGGAGTATTAGGTAGTCATGGCAATTAGGCAGTCCATCAGATGACTAATGAGAGCAGATCTGGCAGTGAAGGTGTCTCTGTCATTGATTCCAAGAGTCTCTGTTTTAGGCATCCTAAAACACAGTAGTAGTATGGAATTAAGGTGTAAATGTAGCAAAGGTTATGTGTTTTAAAACAAAAACGTATTACTGTGGACATGGCTGTAGAGTAGACATGTTGCGTTTCACACAGTATGAACTTGTCTTTCCAACAGACAGCAGAAAAGTCCAGTATCCAGCGTCTGACAGAGAGCTTTGTGACCAAACTGCAGGCTGACTTCCCCTCCACAGTCAGCACCATCTACAGGTCAGGAAAAGCCTCAACATCTATATGCACATGTCTGTAGTGCACAGAATGGTACGATGCAGAGTGTGAGCATGTTTGTACACTCACAACATCACACATATGTGCTAAACGTGAAGAAACTGCTGTGTGTTGTGCAGAACCAGTGAGAAGCTGCAGACCATATGGAAAAGCTCATGTGCTGCTGATGTCTGTGACACATGTCTGCTGTGTCTGTGTGCTCTGGACACTGCTGTGGGTGAGTGCTTTAATATGTACAGATGCATGCATGAGCAAGCATATAAGGATTTTTGGAACAAGTACAGTATGTGGCCATCCATACTTTTGGTACTTTCCAGGCAGAACATGGGCATTAAGAGTGAATTATCCTAACATAGGCCCACTGGTGGAAAGTTGCCATTTCAAATTTAGGCCATATATCCAAGATATGAAGAGTAGTGGTCAAAGAAGAATAGTCATTAGAGTTTGTTCAGATTAACCCCCACCAGCCAAGGAAGACGCACCCAAAGTTTTAGACACTTGTGGCAACAGCAATTTCAGACTCTTTTATTTCCCATGCGCAGCTAGGCTCCATGTTTCTGTCGTGTCATGTGATAGAGCATATTGATGCTCTACAACTTGGTCCAACTTGGACTTCCACTGTTTGTTGAATCTTGATGCAGATCTGCAGTAGCAGCCCCTGGATTTACATGCAGCCTTTTCAACCAACACGTATGGACCAAAAACTAAGTCTTCAATTTTCCAACAAATCCAGATGACCTAATGTCCTATGTCCTAATTCTAAAACCTCTTATTATCCCTTACTTATTAGTGCTGTTAAATAATAACTAACAACACTATTGGTTAACGACACTCTGGCCCCAAAGTCAAGCAACCATATACATGTGTCGGAATCTTTGACCCTTTATCTCAGATTTGCACTGAGGTTCCATCGTGTACAAACCAAAGATAGCACCAGAAATCTTCATGGAACCTTATTGCACATTTGACTTATAGGTCCATATTGGAGACTAAGGTTGCACGATTTGGTGAAAAAGTTGTATTGCCATTATTGTGGGCAATATTGCTTTTTTGATTTTGATTTGAGTCTCCTTGCTTGGTTATCAAGGAGAATGCACAGGTTACTCATTTAGAAATGTCATGTTAAACCACAAAAAACACAGTACCTCTGTCTGCTCAGTTTCACTAAATCCTAAAAGTAGCTGATGATTTCATCCTTGTTCCTTCTTTCTTTCCCTCTGTCTGTCAGAGAATGCTTCAGCTTTCCAGGCCACACTGATCTCAGAGCAGCTGTCCCAGACTAAATCTCCAGAAACCAGCAGTGCCATAAATCAAAACCCAAACCCAGGTATAGTGTTCTTTAAAAGTCCTAAAGCTGCTTGGGTGCTCACTGTGTTTTATCTCACATACTCTGATCTGAATCACATCAAATCCAGGTCCAGCTCAGCTCCACACTGCTGTCATGAACCAGACAGCTGCTCCCACTGGACAATGCTGCTCTGGAGGAGGGGACTGTGGGAAAACAGGAGGAGGCTGCTGTTCTTCTCCCAGGTAAAGGTTCCCTCATGAATTTCTCCTCATGCCAAACTGTAATGTTGGAATAAAATCCTGAGTGTTTTGATGGAGTTCAGGTGCACTCCTGTCATCTGGATTGTTTGCTGTGTGGTGGTCGTAAAACTTAAAACATAAAATCCAACCTATTTTAATATTAACACTTGAAAAGAACACGGAGAGCACTGACCTCCACCAAGCAGCTCTTTTCCCCACACATCCCCCTCCACTTTTTTTCCTCCATGATGAAATAGAATATTCACAGTGATCCAGTAGAAATAACATGTTTTAAGCATTTGAAGATTCAATCATCATGTCATGAAGATAACCAGTAAAACAAACGGAATGGTTTGTTTTACTGGTTGTCAAGTTGTCATACTGATATTTAAGGTGCATTGACTGATTCACCTCATGCAGTGAGTAACAGAGAGAAAACACTCCACCTTAACATCTGCTGCCTTTGCCTTCGAGTAGCACAGTGAACTACATTAAAGAAACATTTCAAATGCAGTCTGTTCAACTTGAAATGGAAGCCTCTGCTATGTTTTAGATGTTTATACAAGTGGTCACTGGAGACACGTTTGAGGATGTTTTTTCGGCATGATGTGAAGAGATGTGGTTAGAACTGGACACTTAAGGTCAGATATCTAAAGATGTATGTGTTAATGCAAAGTCTGAACAGGGCTAGTGACTAAAACCTCTGTGACTTCTGACACATTGTTTTTGGATATGGGAGGGGGTCAGACTTCAGGTGTGATTCTTCACAAATCACATGGATCTTTAGTCTACATTATGAGTCCCTTTTGTCCTCTGTCAATGTTCTGTACTGTAAATATTCTCTCACTGTGCTTGTGTTGTTGTTCATATTCCAGAGCAGCAGAGATTATGGAGCTGAGGAGCCTGTTATGTTACAGCTGTCAGCTGACCATTAAAGACATGGTGAGTGAGAGACCTGAGGCTGGTTTCATAAAGGTGGTCTAGACTGCTCTATAGTGTTAGGCCAGTCTCCGCTGCTCTGAGATTAGTTTCAAGCAACATAAAAAAAATGAAGACTGGCCTAAAAAGCTCATAGACCTCTCCCCAAGACTTTTGTTACCATGGTAACAGTTAAAATAACCAGTGGTACCAACTGAACAAGGAGGAAAACAATGGTCATAATTAGTGGTTTGTGGTTTAATAATATCGTGGAATGAAAAACAAGAAGAGAAACCCTTTTTAGAAAGTGCAGTAACCTGCTGGAAATGTAAAGCAACGAAGAGTGAGTTATTATTAAATGTAACTATCCTGAGTCTGCGCTAAGCCTTATATACAGCTGTGGAAAAAATGAAGAGACCACTGCTTTTACTATTTACAGGTAGGTAACATTTCTCCCAAATTCCAAATAAAAACATTGAGCAGTTGTTATTTTCTGCAAATAAATGCTTCAAATGACAAAGTAACAAAAATGAAGTGTTTTCAGACCCTAAATAATTCATTTTAAAACAACACAATAATGATTTAATTTAGCAAGAGTTCAGAAATCAGTATTTGGTCAAATAATCTCAATTTCTAATGGGACACTTTGATGCTCTCTCTCTCTCTCTCTCTCTCACACACTTTGCTGTTTGTGTTTTATGTAGCTTAAAGCTCAGCTTCATTTCAGAGGTTTTCAGTTGCTTCAAGTCTGTGGCGTGGTCTCTTATTTTTTTCCACAGCTGTATGTTTCGGATGACTTTTTAAATACTGTACCATATATTTTCAGTAAACTACCTGATCAAATTCTTCCTTGCTTTTTTGTGCACATAGCAGCAGACAGCAGCATGTGTTTGCGTCTGTTCTCCTGCGTCTGTCTCATGTGTGTTTTTGTCTTCAGTCATCAGTGGATCGTCTGCCTGCTTACATCCTGTCAGAAGCCCAGAGGAGGCACAGGAGGTGAGGCCTTGATTTGCTGTTCATCACTGTCCTGATGCATGATGGTACCTACAAATCAAAATCAGAGACCTGACACTGATGCAAAGTCACCGCAGTATGGGCAAAATTTAGCAGTTTGTCAATATGATTTTATTTTTCAAAACCTGAGTGGATGGCACTCAAACCACAAACATACATATATACATTACAATCTATTATGACAGAGTATTAGGGCCACACTGAGGTGGAAAATCTGATATTTTCAGAAAAATGTCATAATATTCGAAGAATAAAATTGTAATTTTTTAATTATGAAATTTCTTGAAGACATCAAGAAATCATGTAGGATCAAATAACATAACAGTGGCCTGTTGGCTCAACAGCAAAACTGAATTCATCAAATACAAACCGCGACTACTGGACTCGCTCTGCTGCGTTTGGTTCAACTGGGAAGTTTGACAAGCCTCTTTCTCATAATTATTGTTATTATTCTCATAATATTCTGACTTTTTTCATGAAATATTATGACTCTGTTTTCAAAAATATTGTTTTCTCCTCAGTATAGCCCTAATACTCCTTACAACAGAAGTGAGAATAAGGCCAATTAAAGAAACCCACATGATGGAAAACGAAAGAATAGTGGTAACTCTGAGTTAATTGTGTGATTGTGCTTTCAGGTCTCAGATGAGAGAGGAGATCAGCGAGTTCCTCCTGGACGAGGGTGATTAGAGAACGAGTGTCTGCAGGAGTTCAGAGGATGTTCAAATGTGTCCAGACCAGAAAACCAGAACTGATAGTGTATGAAGAACACCATTCTGAGATTTAGACCTGCTGTTACAATAAAGGATTAAAATAAGTGGATTATATGTTTTACAGAACAGCAAACATCAAAATATTGACCCGATGTTCACACTGCAGAAAACCACTGCACCATCAGTTATTAGCAGTCATATGCAATCTGTCCAGCAGTTGTTGACAGTGTGTCCTCACTTGAAACTAAAAAAGTGTAAACTGAGATAAAACACTGAATAAAGGTTTATATATCCTTTTTTGTACTGTTTCCTTTTTACAATTCACTTCCCTCTCTACGTTTTAATCCACGATATAACTTGTTTGTACCTTTCATTAGACACAATAGTAGAAAGATGAAGTCAAGTAATCTTGCCATTATAGAATAAATTGGATATTTTTTAAAAATACATATGTACATAAACTGAAAAATTGCACTTCAACTTGTTTGCCAAGGTGAGGACAGTAAATCCATTCCAACAGGATGTAGAACCAGCACACAGGCAGCTGTGTCAAAGGAGAGAGAGGAATCTGCCCCCTCTAAGATGTTAACGTAGCCAGTTTACCAGGACCACATGGACAGCAGATCCAGAACAAACCCAGGAATCTGAATTAGCTGGTTGTGAGTTTTGTAAATTCTAACATTTAAAAATTTGATGATTATTTTACAATTATTATTTTGACTAAGATGTTTGTATCTGTAAATCAGTCTTCATTTCAATTCTTTTGAGTCTCATAATGGTTATTCATGAAGACTCTTCAGCTATAAAGCTGGTTTACGTCTCAGTGTGTAGTTGTCTCTAGTAAGATGGTGGTGACTTTGTAAAGTATTATACTTTAATACTTTGCAAGCATCTCCACTTTTCTATGGTGTGTCCTAATGGAAGCCATTTTTACAAGAAGTTACGTCAAGAGGGAGATTGAGAAGTGCTCATGGGTCCCACTGGGCTGAACAGTCTGAGGGAGGAGTGGATTTCAAAATGAGGGCCTTTTGTACTCCTCAAAATGACAAATGATTGCAACGTGCAAAACAAAACTTATCTTCAAACTGCAGTGAACTACTTTTTATGCTAAATATCATATCTTACTTATCCCCTAGAGTCCTTAGTCTTATCTTGTATTCTGTAGATTTTACGGAAAAAGGAGATTATCTGTTCAAATAATCTGTTTAATCATATCTTGTTCATGACAGCCCTTTTCCGAAGATCCAAATTAAACTGTGTATTGAGGAGGGACCATCTCAGGGCAGTTTGAAGAGCTGGGAATGTTCATGTGGTGTGCACATCTAAAACAATTTACAAATATTTTGCATTTTACAAATGTTTGTGTGGCTAAATTTTACAAAGCAACGTGACACTGGACAATTCATAAGCCTCATATTTTTTTTAAAATGTGAATGATTAAAATACTCAATAAATATAAAGTCGTCTTCCCAGAATCACAGAAAAGTGCAGTTTTATTGAAAAGACTTCAATGAGAGACAAACTTGGCTAAAGGTCAAACTTTAACACACAAGTATTTACAGAATGGTAATTCACAATGAGCATGAATGTGTTAGTATGTAGGTCAGTATGGCTCAGATTTTGTCGTTGTTAGCAGCAGGAAGAGTGGATTTGTCCAAGTCATCAAAGTAAGGGTGAGTCATGGCCTCGCGTGCTGAGACCCTCTTCTGAGGATTGTACGTCAACATTTTCTGCAGGGAGGGAGGGGAGAGGGAAAAAAGACACAGTCAGTCAGTGTTTTTATGTACATTTAAATCCACGCCTAAACTGATATAACGATGCCACAGAACAGTCTTGCCGTCTAACTGTGGTTCAGGTGGACCACCCTGTCAACCAGTGTAAACTGCATGAAGCGGCAAACTATTTCATATTATCGGACTCTTTCAAAGGTGGGGACAAAGCTATATGTGTCATATGAGGTATTTATCCTTGAATTTAAGATATCAAGAGAACTGTCTCCAATTAGAAGTCAGGAGCATACCGCCAGTAGGTCCAGACCGTTCTTATCCAGGTTTTTCACCATAGATGACAGATTGCCAGACTTCCATTTGGGAAAGGTGTTTTTGTAGTCCGGCAGGGTCTCTACCTCAGGCCACACGTCATTGTTTGGAGTTCCCAGAGTCCTGAAAGAACAGACAATTCAAAGACGGAACCAAAAGTCAATACAAATGCACATAAGAAAAACATTAACAAAACAACAAGGTTTGAGGTGGCACCATTGTTTTATTTTAAGGTAAGATGATCCACCACCATATTGTTACATGGCAGTAGCTACACTGTATTTGACAAAAACATTTCTATCTATCATTTCTATCTGTCTATATGTTAAATTTCAGATTATTGCAGATGTTTTTTTGGGTGTTGTGATCAGCAGCTGTAATTACTGATCACTGTTCAGTTTTCATCAGATGTGACTCTGTGGCTCTACTCTTGCTCACAGAGTAGCATGGCAGCTCCCATAATGCAGTATTTCAGCTTCACTTTTCCATAGCGGTGGGCCAAAAAGGGCGTCAGGCCATCTATCTTTGGATTTAGTTTCTTCATTTGGGAAGAGAGGAGAGAGCTGTTCAAAGAAAGGTACATTTTCTGCCTCCTGCAGCTTTAAATATACTAAAAATAATTGGTATTAAGGAAAAATATGTTTCTGATGGATTAGACGCATGTCATATGAAGACTTCACAAAGACCGGGAATCTTGCAAAATCATTATTCACAAAATTACAACTAGATTCCTTTTGAGCTTTTTTGCAGATTCTTGATTGCCACAGAACAGTAAAAATCAGGTTTGATCATCAGATTTAGTTTGTTGCAGATCCATTTGAGGTCCAGGCTCTCAAAGGTATTTAAATGTCCTGCCTGTGGGGGGCACTAAAACCAGTACGGCAGAGGAAGAGGAGCAAAATAGAACAATATTCACATCACTGAACTTTACTATTTACATGAGCCAAGACTAAAAAAATACAATATTAGATTATATATATAAGATTTCTCATCTGTAACTGTGAAATCAAAGTGGTTTGGTAATTCCACTACATTGTGGTGTATCTACCTGAAGATTCTGAACAGCTGGTCTATCTCTGAGTCTCCATGGAACAGAGGCTTCTTGGTGGCAAGTTCAGCGAAGATAGTCCCAGTGCTCCAGACATCAACAGGGGTTGAATATCTGGGGGACCCTAGGAGGACTTCTGGGGCCCTGTACCAGAGTGTGACCACCTGGACACACAAACACAATCATTCCACTGAGAGGTCACCTTATGCATCCACACTAGAGCTGTAACGATTAAACAATGAATCGATTAGTTGTTTAATATTAAAATCAATAGTTGATTTGAGTCATTTTTTTTAAAAGAAAAAAAAAAAGTCTAAATTCTCTGATTCCAGCTTTTTAAGTATGAATATTTGCTGCTTTCTTTCCTATTGTGTGACAGTAAACTGAATATCTTTGGGTTGTGGAGCAAACAAGACCTAAACAAGATCATCTTGGGCTTTGGGAAACACTGGTCAGCATTTTTCAGACATTTTATAAAACACAACAATTATTAAATTAACTGAAAAAATAACTGACAGATTAACTGACTAGCATTCCCACCTCATGGGTGTAGACCCTGACAGGAACACCGAAGGCCCGAGCCAAGCCAAAGTCTGCCAGTTTGATGACTCCTTTGTTGTCAATCAGGAGGTTCTGAGGTTTCAGGTCCCGGTGGAGGACTCGACGACAGTGACAGAAGTAAATGCCCTCCAGGATCTGGTAGAGGTAGCTCTGAAGTGACATAAAAACAGTGAGAAGGCATTGATGAATAATTTTCAGTAGAAAATTTTTCCACTGACGAAAACAAGATGCTAAGAAAACAAAACAAAAAAGTTAGAAAGAAATAAGTTAGAAAAAAGGCCTTGAATAGACAGGTCAGTTTTCTATTGCAGCAGAGCCAGATTACAGTTTTGGTCACAACTTGTGACCAATTTGTGAAGCAAATGTTTTGCTTGAAAAGTAACTGGATCAAACTGTGGAGTTATCCTTGAAGGGTGCATGTATATGCAGCGACCAGCAGTTAGTGAAGACATTTGTTTCTCTTTCATGTCCTGATATACTAAAAGTTGTTTTTTTTAATGTTACATTGTTTTTGTTATTTGTCGGCTAAAGTCCATGTCAACATCATCTTGCTGTAAAACAAATCTACCAACAGGTACAAATAAAGTAACCTGAACCTCCTTTACAGTACAAACAGTTACCTTGACTAGCATACGATCCATGTACTGTCCAGATGGGATGGAGTCCAGGTACTTCTTCAGGTCCATGGACAGGAACTCAAAGATGAGGTAAAGTCGAGACTCCTGCATCAGGACATCCAACAGTCTGTAGATAGAGAAACACAGCTTTACTGAGTATCCACCCTATGACACCAAATGTGTCCATTATAGCAGGAGGACACAGCCTGACAGATACTGGTCTCCTGTGTTCGATGAGGATGGATGCTCACACATCCACCCAGTTGTATGGAAAACAAGTCACCTGTATCACTTAGATGTGTGAACGTGTTGAACACGGGGAACAGTATCTGACAGTGACATTCCTATGGCAAAATGAACACTCCCTCAAATATATTATACACGGATAGAAATAAAAGTAGTTTGTGGTGTTACATAAAAAAACACAATAAATAAACAGGTTAACTGCGCTGTTTTAATGGGGGAGGGGCTAGGGGGAAACAGATCTCAACAGTGAAACACAGGGAGTTCAACACAGCCCCTTATACTGTCATATTTTATTAGACCACGATTGTACCATAAAAATCTCAGATCAGTGCAACACTCCTCAGTCTTTAATGAATGAATGGGAACTGTGGTACTATTTTACACATGAAATGTCAGTTACTTTACACTATGATGAAGCACAGTCTTAGCTAACTACTAAGCCTGCAGTTCACATACTGTTGTTACAGCTCTACTACAGAACTGACACTTTCTGAAACCAGTTCACAAAACGCATCAGTGCTGTTTACAACTATTAGAATAAGAACAGAATTTTGGAAGTGCTCCTAAGACACTGTTAAATAATCTAGTTAAACACATCATCTGAAGTGGGGGAAGCAAGCACAACAAACACAGATTCAAGCAACTGTTTACTTTTACATTCTGTGTCAATGAAAACTAATTCATGATAGATTTAGAATGATGAAGGCTACTTTTAACTAGATGACAACAGCACAGGCTAGTCCTATTTCTCACATAACCAGACAGACACATCATTACTTCACACAGCATACATACCTTACGACGTTAGGATGCTTCAGCTCCTGAAGCAGAGAGACCTCTCTGACAGCGGTGCTGGGAACCCCTTCCTCTTCACTTTCCAGACGGATCTTCTTCATGGCTACAACCTGGCCTGTGCACTTGTGTCGACCCTTGTACACCACACCATAGGTACCTGCAAGAATTAACATCCAGAAGAGACAATGTGATTCCTGTTTACATGACACTTTACAAACATAACACTGTTGTTTATTGTATAATGACAGTGGAGGAATGTGAGGAACAATACAACATTATAACTATGGTAGCTCAAACTACTATAACATGAAGCGAGTACTGTAATCGGATGGAGACAAGAAAAAGTAAGACCCACCTTCTCCAATTTTCTCTATTTTCAAATAATCTTCCATTGTGGCCTGAAAAAAAGGCATATTATAGAGTCATATAAAGAGCAGCAGTTGATGCTTAACGTTACTATTTCTTTCTAAAATCACATAACCTAACTGACTTTTATTAACACTGCATTTTACTTTGTATGACTAGGTTAATATCCTAAAAGCGTCTGAAGGCAAACTTGAACTGGATGTAAATAAACTCGCTAGTCTGTCCTGACGGGGTTGGGATAGCCGGTTAGTTTACGCTAGCTAACGTTAAGACGTTGAAAGAGGGTTAGCTACGTTAACTAGCTAGCTCTATTCTTTATGGTAAAGTTCGATTAGCCCCTGACCTGCTAAACTAGTGTTCATATTGTAACGATGTCAAAATTTTGTTGCCGAAAGTGTACAGTTTTGCGGTTATATAGACTTGTGTCGCCTATACGAGTAAGGCTAATAGATTAACATAATGTGAATCTTTTATCCGACCGCTAACGTTGCCGTTTTCTCCTTTCTATGCGAAGATAAGGTCACTAACGTTAGCTTAGCCCATGCTAGCCCTTAAAGTTGATTTTGGTGATTTTCTAATGCCAATTGACCATCCTTCTGCCCAGCTTGAAAGGCCCACGTTTTCAAATAACACGACAAACCATCTAACTCATATTTAAACTTATAAAATAATACTTACCTCAGTCTAGCACCTCGTTACGTGTTCTATGTGCTACTTCCCTGCCCGACACTACCGCTGGAATGCTCAGAAAGTCTTTTGAATAAACCGCAGTTACAGCAGTCGTTCAAAACAGCCCAATAAGCTCAGGCGATACATTTGAAACGCACCAATCATGGGGTAGAAGTTGTCACGTGTGCTGAGCGGGAGCAAAGGCGCCGACTCAATCCACGGAAAGGCTTTTTCCTGTTTATTCTTTTAGGCAACAGGCAGGGATACCTTTCTCATGTCACTATATCATTTATTGGAGAAGCAGTTTGTAAGACATACCGCCCTAGGCTTTTCGTTGACGATAATGATATTGCTTTTCCTGTTTGTAGAATATAAGGAAGAAGAAATTGGGGCCATCAGTAATCGTGGATACTGTGTATATATGAACAGGCTACTACAGTGTTATGGCCTAGTGACAGAAGGACTTCATGCATTCAGAGTTTCACAAATGGCACTACTCTCCATCCATATGAAGCCAAGTGAAAGACAGATGTTGAGCTGTGTGGAAAACCTGAATTTATTGAGCATATTCATTTTAGTTACAACCACAGAGAATCTTAAATCAATGCAACAATAATTCTATGTATTTTCCCAAGTGTCAGTGTTTACAGGAGCTATATCAACAACATCAAACTGTTAGAGCCTAAAAATCATGAGATAGGCCGACTTGTGGTTCTGTCACATACTGTCAGTCCTTAGATCAAAAACTCATCAGCTTCAGAGTAACAAGGGTCCCTGTTTATCAAACCTTCTTAAATACATAAAAAAGAACAATTTAAAAAAAGCATAAATAAAACCTCTTGAAAATAAAAGTATAGATTCAAGTGCTGTAAGAGACATACAAAGCTCTCTGTGACTAATTAAAAGTGGTGCACAACATCTAAAGCAGTCATTTTCCTGCAGACTAAGTTCAGTGGGTTCATCTGGGTTCATCACCACTGTTTCCTAATTTACATATTATAAATCATGCCTTAATTTACAGTTGTGGTTGAAGGAGGTTTGGAGCAATAAAATGTACAGGTACTATAGAAGATAAACATTTATGTTACTGTGCTTCATGACAAAACTGGCCTACAACAAGCCCAGAATAATCCTGTTACTCTCAGAATTTAGGTAGCGTACATATTCACACATTAAGCAGAGTCTGAAAAACAAAACTGTACATGGCAAAAAAGTAAATGGCATGTTTAAAAAATAAATATGAAAAAAATGAATAAAGTGAAAGAGCAAAATGTCAGCCTTTGATGTTACATAACTTCAGTAGATTTAAGTGAAATGTGTTAAGTGTATATCTGATTGAAATGAGCTTGAATTTAAGCTTTTGAATAAAGTATTTAAATAGTGAGATAGAGAGCTGCAAAATGATATGGATAATTATCACAATGATTTTTTTATTGCAATAATTATTATGATTACAAAAAAAATAGTGAGATGTAGGGCTGGGCGATAAAATGATGATGATAATTTTTGCAATAATTTGACATTGGGATAATTATCATTATTGTGGCAATGGTAATTCTAGATTTGGAAGTCTAGTGTGAAATGTTCCGCTGCTTGTCAAAAGCTTTGTTAATTTGGGAAAAAAATGACAAAAATTTCAAGTTGTATTCATTTTGATATTTGAGGTGTTTTTCAAACCTTTTTTCCTGTAAAAAATAGGAAATAGGACCTGAATACTGAAAATAAAAAATGTATTCAAAATATTTTAAAAATTGAATCAAAATTATACTTAAACTTCTCCTACACTTATTTTTATGTTGGATACATTGCAGTACTTTTCAGAGTTGAAGAACACAACTTGAAGTGTCAGTTTCAAATTTTAGTAGTTTCATTTTTTTCAAATGAACAAAACTTTTGTCCCACATTTGGCTCCCCAGTTCTGACTATAAAGACAAATTTAAAACTGTCTGGTTTCTTTCAACTTTCATTCAGGACCAAAAATCTGCCTTTTGGAGATCATAATTTGACATTTATCTTGATAAATAACAATTTCAATTGATATATCTAGGTTTTTTGTATTATGGTAAATTTTTTTGGCCACACAGCCCAGCCCTAGTGAGATGACACTATTTTAGGAAGTGTGAGTATTAAAATGATTACTTTGTTTATCTGTATAACAGCTTTGACGTTCGGGGTTTACAGTAGCTGTGCACAAAAATGCTTTAAAAAAATGTCCAGCAACTTCCCAAAGCAATACAACAATCACTTTCACTTTACACAGTGATTGTTCAGCTGTGTGGAGATAAAGGGCAGAAGGAGGATTTACACTTGTGACGCTTCCAGAGGTGTCAAATGAATGAATTCATGACTCTGCTGAATTTCCATGAAGAGAGAAGTGCCATTCTCACACCTAGTGGGATTCACTGTGTTAAAACTATTAAGACACACAAAAGCTCTCACAGACAGAAGGAACACACTGGAGGACACACTGCTATTCACTGGGACAGACATCTCCCAGCCTGCAGCACAACCCGCATTCAATGTTAGGCCACGATACTTTCACATGTTGGACCAGTGACCAAAAACAACCATCCACATATTCACATTCCCTCTGGATAGAAAGGTCACAAAGGAGTGTTAGCGCCACACTGACAATAGAAAAATCCAGTATTTCAAGAATAAAGTCATGATATTGTGAAAATAAAGTGGTTATAGCTTGAAAAAATGTTGCAATATAATAAGAGAAACGTTGTAATTGTATTTGTATGGAATTTCTCAATAGAAATTAAGAAATCATGTTGCACATGTAACAGTAAGCCTGATCACCCAGCAGCAAAACTGTATTTATAAAATCAAACAGGAGCTGCTGGACTCACACTGCTGTGTTTGGTGCAGATGGGACTTTGGACAAGTCTTCTAATAGTACCATTATGACATCAGCTGTTAAACTTTTGTTCAACAGCTGCAGTTACAAGGGCAAACACTTTTGCCCTTCACTTCTATACAATTATTAATATATTAAAAATGTGTTACAGCCAATACCACTGTTTAAGCAGTGGGACTTACACTTAATGCCTAAAGCAACAAGTCATCCCTTCCCTCTCACATTTACTCTAACCACAATTTAAACAAAAATACACATTTTGGGGTTCTATATCTTTCAGATTTTTTACTTTTTTCTACCGATGGACATATCAACACACACACACAATGGACTTGCTGTTCTCCATGGGGAAGACATATTTACGATATGAGGTACCCTCCTTGACTCAGGAGTCTGTTGGACTGCTTCATCTCAGACTAATCTATAGTTACAGTAGAGCAATACACTGATCAGAATGTCCCACATTTTGAATGGTCTGTTGCACTACAGCACTTTCTACTTCTGTTTATTTTTTTCTCATAAAAATAGGATTTCTGTGTTGAAATATTACAACTTTATTCTCACAAGGTAATGACCTTTGTCCTCAAAATATTACAGCTTTATTCTTGTAATATCAGCATTTTTTATGCTCAGTGTGGCTCTAATACTCCTTTGTAGTACTTTAAAAAAAGTGAAGGAAAAGTTGATTGTTGCAGTCACTGAATTCACTGTCTAATATGACAAAGCTTTAACCAGTTATCAGCACTTTTAAGAACACCAACATGGAAACAAAAGCCTCAGAAGGCGTCAGAAACTGCCAACAGCGGTGTAATCAGAGCTGACTGCTGATACATAATGTGCTTGAAACTAAGCACACTGACAAGCCTCAGCAGAGCCTGCTTTCAGTGAGTGACTTGTGTACATTGTATTGCTGGGTACAGAAGATAATAAACTAGTGTTACACTGATCCTCCAGCAGTACGTACACAGTAAGGAAAGGTAATAATTCAAGTACCTGTGAACACACTGCAGTAATAGGAGCACACAAGTGGATTTCTGTCATTTTCATTCTAATAACAAATGAAGCTGTGTAAAAGCTCTGACATGGGGAAGTGATGAGCTGACAGGAAGCAGCTGACTGAGGCCGTAACATCTGTAACACACAACCACTGATCTGTGTTAGATCTGCCTGTGACAAAAAGAGTGGAACTGGCACAATCAGTCCACAACTCTGTTACTGTGTCTTCACTTAGGCCCTAATTAAGTGACATGAAGTACCACGTGTGTGTGAGGTGACATTTCACTTTGAGAAATCCCATACAGCTACAAACTGATCTAAAGACTGAGTTAATATGGAGCCAAATCCAGCCCAAAAGTTTGGTTAATTTGAAAAATTAAAAAAAAAGTTAATTGAACAACTGTAACTTGAAACTAACACCTTAAGTTGTGTTGTAAGCTTTATTTTCGGTCGCGGGGACAGCAGCCTAAGCAGAGAAGCCCAGACTTCACTCTCCCCCTCCACCTCCTCCGAGGCACCCAGGCCAGCCGAGAGATATAATCCCTCCAGCGTGTCCTGGGTCTACCCCGGGGTCTAGTCCTGGTTGGACATGCCCAAAAAACCTCACCAGGGAGGTGTCCAGGAGGCATCCTGACCAGATGAACCACCTCAACTGGCCCTTCTGGATGTGGAGGAGCAGCAGCTCTACTCTGAGCTCCCCTCGGATGGCTGAGCTCCTCACCCTATCTCTAAGGGAGAGCCTAGGCACCCAGCAGAGGAAAGTCATTTCTGCCGCTCGTATCCATGATCTTGTTCTTTCTGTGTTCATTTTCATATATATTTTGATATATATGCAAATTAACTTTACAAATTTTATTTTCTCAGATTCTGGTCTCATTTTTCTTACAGTTACAAATCTAGATTTTCAGTTTCAAATGAAAAATGGGGTTTGAAACTGAAATGATTTGAAACTGAAAAAATAAAATGTGCAATTGAAAAAATAACACCTAAAATATCAAAATATACATGGAAAGAAATTTTAGAAATCCTATGTATGTGGAATCTATTGTAGTACTTTTCAAGTTCAAGACCACAACTTGAAGAGTCAGCTTCAAATTTATTTTTGTCCCCAAATTAACAAAACTGGATTTGGCTCCATATTTAGCAAAATGATCACGTTAAGCAGACCATATATTATTATACTGATACTGTAGAAAACAACATGACCCAACCAGACATATGACAACTGTTATCATTACACTGTATATATTCACGACTGAGCTGCAGAGAGATACTGTAACGTTTATAATAGTGACATAAAAATAACAGATAGAAGAGAATTTAAATAAGGTAGGTCTGAAACACACCAGGTATACTTGACTACAGTATTTGATACTGTTTTATATACTTAGATTAAACAATAATTAAAAAAGGAACAGTGGACTGCTTTGGTAAATGTGAATCATCCCACATAGCAAACCTGGTCCCAGTGAGGAGCCTCAGCCCACATACAGCACGGAATAATTACTATCATTAACACACAGGGGGAATAGTTGGAATACATTTTTTTAAATTTCATTATTCATTTTCATACATATTTAGATATTTAAGGTGTTATTTTTTCAATTGCAAATATATATTTTTTTCACATTCAAGTCAAATTTTTTGTTTTACAGATTCAAAATTGATTTTTTCAGTTTGGAACTCAAAAATTACATTTGCAATTGAAAAAAACACCTTAAATATCAAAATATATATGAAAATTAATACTGAAAAAGAAAATCCAGAATATTTTAAGAATTGAATCAAAATTATATTTAAACTGAACAAACCTTTTTATGTGGAATACACTACAGTACTTTTGGAGTTCAAGACACACACAATTTGAAATGTCAGTTTCAAATTTCAGTTGTTCTATTAAATTTTTTCCCCAAATTAATAAAACATTAGTCCTGGATTTGGGTCTGTACATAAATTTGTCAGCTTCATGCCCAATCTGGGACAAATATCTGCTATGTGGGATGTTACTGAGACAAAGCTTTATAGTATCATTAAACTGTTTGGAACATGGCTGATAATAAGGAGAGAATCCTTCAGTGCTGGTAATTTTTCATTTACCTCCGTATTGTAGCAAACCTGAAACAACAGCTGTAACGCTTTGATAGGCAGCGAATGATAGAATATGAATATGACCACTAGAGGCTCCACAGAGCTCTGTGCAGAGTGGAGTTAGAGGAGACACCTATTCACTGTGTGGACCCTGTGTATCTAAGTAACAGAACTTTACTTTAACAATGAATTACCCACAAATCAACAACAATTAATTACCCACAATTTACTCTCTTTGCCACATAAACACAAACTAAAATTAAATACAGTGAAATATGGTGAACAATCTGGCAATACAAATTTTTGGTCATACTGACTATAATCATTATTATTTTTTAAAAAGCTTCACCTTATTTGCCAGTACATTTAGTGCAATTGCCGTCAAACTAGGAGACTGAACATTTAAAACCCAGCTTGTGACACTTTAAGGGTGTTTTTTGTCTGGCAATTTAAAGGACAAATCACACTGATGGCTTCCTGTGGCTGTACAAATAGCTCATCTTAAGAAGAACCCTTATTCAGAGGAGGATGTTTGACGAAAGGTCATAAGTGTTTAAACTGAAATGTATATCACTGGAAATACAAGAACTTTGTGAAATGTTTTCTAACTGCTGTGCTCCGTTACATAGAGGTGCAGCTTTTGTTTGTAAGTAGAACATTTGATGATGGCTTTGAGATTACGATGGGCCTAAAGGAAATGACCGGTGCTTTTTCAAATGTTAGAAATCCTTCTTTGGGAATTGTACTGTATATATTCATGCTAAACTTTGTGGTTTTATGGCCATTAGTTTCCAGATCTCATACAATGGAACAAAATCCACAAATCCTCACCTTATGCTGGTGCTAAGGGAAGGTCAGGGTCGCTGAACGCTGTTCAGTCATCCTCTAGGTACCGCGATTATCCACAACAAACATCATGACATCATTACCAGTCAACTACTGGTCAGTAGTTCAGAGATCTCACTCTGCTGGAGTGACTCCTTCCATCCACAGGCATATCAACATCAAAAGGTTACTGTAGCACTGCTTAGCCCTAACAGAGAACTTGTATTAAAAGCATATTCATTTTTACTAAATAGATTGATTGGTAATTGAAAGCAACACATGGTTTGTGTCCATTTGAAACATTAATATCTTCTTTGAGTCGCTGTATCCATGAACAACTCTTTAAGGTGCTGACTCACACCGAGTCTGTATAGGGAAACTGCTATAGGTCAGCACTCAAAGACAATGTTACCATGCAGTGAAGATTTCTGGGATAGACACATGAGTAGTCCCACATGACGATATAAACACATTATTGAGTATGTCAGATAGTCAGGAGCCTGAACGCTGTGATTGGATGGAGCAATGATGACTTTGTGTTGACAGTCTACTCTCTCCTTTAACCCTTTCCTTTGTCTCTTCTTTGTCTCCTTCAGGGCCCAGCTGTCAGCTCATTGCTTTCTTTTCTTCATTTATTCCATCTCTGTTCATCCCTCCTCCTCTTGTCTGTCTGTCTGTCGTAGTTGTCCATTCTCAGGTCAGAGGTCTGCTATCATGGGGCTCCGCAGCCTGTCGCTGTGCTCTGCTCAGGTCATTATAGATGAGATGAGGTGGAGAAACACAACTTCAGTGTGTATGGATTGGAACCATCTGAAAACACACACACACATACACACACACACACAATGCCGAGTCAGAGTTTTACCTTTGGGTTGCTTTGGGTTGGAGTGTTTGTAGTAGTGCAGGTTATGTGTTTTGTGTATTATTCAGAACCTAGTTTATTGAATATGGGCTAAGGTATGATGTAACTTTAATTTAAGCGGGCAGTCGTTTGTTTTATTCTCGGGTCCATAGTTTCTTCCTCTAAAAGCAGCGGTGTGTATGTTTTGTCACTCAATCCTGGTGGAGTGTTCCAGAAACAAAGTCATGTCACATGTCTGCTAGACCCCATCCCAACTAGATTACTAAAAGATATCTTTCCTCTAATTGACATTTTCATATTAAATCTGATAAATTTGTCCTTATTAACAGGTTATCAGGATTATCTCCAAAATCCTTGAAAAATCCGTTGTAAATCACTTACGCCACCACCTACATCTGAATGACCTATTTGAAGTTTAGACAACACCATAGCACAGAAACGGCACTGGTGAAAGTCACTAATGATCTTTTAGTAGCATCAGACAATGGAC
>JAPQRN010000008.1:21033851-21048123 GCA_037367275.1 Coranthus polyacanthus | reverse complement strand
CAGATGGTAATGCAGAACACCACCAAAATGTAATCATCTCTTCTTTGTCCCATTATCAACATTTCCTGAAAATTTCATAAAACTTGTAACTCATAACTTTGCAACAAACAAACAAACAAACGCTGGCAAAAACATAACCTACTTGGCGGAGGTAAAATATATTATATACATTATCCATTATATGTATATATAAAAACTGTTTCAAAGTCTTTCTGCCCTTCTTCACATTATCTTTGAATGAGCACAAATTCAATCATACAAATTTATGAAAAAACCTTTACTATAACACAACAGATAAATACCAGTCACTGCCATCAGTGACATGACATCTTATATGATGATAACATCGGCCGGCACCAACGTGCATCCCTACATGTTTTACGTTGTTTTGGCTGAAAATGTGAGTAAAAGAAAACAAAAATGTATATCACGATAAATGTAATTATCCTGATAGAAAAATATATTGCAGTAACAATAATTATGGTTATATCAGCCGGCCCTAATTAGCCATGCAACTCTAAACTCAGTACAACATTCTTTCTGAGGAATCGATTAGCATCTCTTTCCTCAGTGTATGAATCAAGGGACTTTCAATATAATCACTACAATGTGAATATATCCTCTAAAACTACATTGGTCCCTAATTAGACTAAAGGCTGTGTTGTATCCTGGATCAATGATATATGTAGGGCTGGGCAATAAAATGATAGTATGAAGTATCACTATGATACATTTTTATATCGTGATAATTATATATATCACTTCCAAATGTTTCAGTATTTTGTCGTTTGACTTAATTTTACTCATGTATATTTTGAGGTTCAACAAACATTTTATCATTGTAATAGGTTTGAATGTTCTGCCTCTAGATTTTATAATGTTCTGCTGTTTGGTGTCATGTTCTGATGAAAAAGAGTTGAAAACCACAAATAACCGTCTTTTACATCGTCTTCATCTTGTTGAATAAGAACTCAGATGCTGGCTTTCACAACATTAAATAAAATAAATAGAAAATAGAAAATGGACAAAATAAACACGAAATCACCAAATCAGGCGTGTTTTACTTTGTTTTTATGTTATTTATTTGCGTATTTTACTGAATTTTTTGTTTTGTTTCATCTTTTAGGTCATTTTCATCTTGTTACATCTATTATGAATAATTTAAAACCACAAATAACCATCTAGATTCTTCAACTTTCACTCAAGAGCAAAAACCAGTCTTTAAACGATAAAGAATGATTTGACATTCATTGTGATAATTATAGATATTGACTAATATGAAAATGTTTATCATGATAACGATTTTGGTCATATCAAATGTATATACTAAAATAACTAACTTTTATGTTAGTTATACTATAAACTAAAATATCCATGTTACAAACAGAGCCAAATGACTCAAAAAAGCTTTTGAATTAACACATTAAATAATACATCTGAAAATACACTGCAGTCCACCATAGTCTATGGATGTTATTTACTAACAAATCACAGTAAGGCTGGAGGTGCAAAGGATTTTAGTCCAGCAAAGTTGTATAGTTGTATTGATTGCAAAGTGAACAGTATAAATGAGGTTCAAACGTTGAACCAGGTTCAGCTCTTTCTGCAGTTGGAAGTTGGAAGTTTTGTTGGAAGCCCCGGTGTGGCACCTTGTTGTGTCTCCAGTCTGGCTTTCAAGGAGGGAAGTCATTCTCAATGCAGTCATGTTGTGTTTATTCTTATTATTTACTCAAATACATATATAAATTATTATTTAAAGGGAGAAAAGGGAGTGCCCTGTAGCTGAATAGTAATATTATATGGTAATGATAAAAAAAAGCCTAAGCACACTCCTGTTTCCTGTCTGATCGTTATGTGATTAAGATATAAAGTCTAGTCTTATACTTGAAGACTTCTATGTAGTCTAAAAGACCGGCCACATCCTACTGATGTGACATCTCTGTTCTGTCTTTGTGGTTCAAACAATGAATACAAGGTCACTTTGACAGGAGCTGTTCAGCTCCACCAGACAATACTCACTTTTAATGGCTCACAGCAGCCACAGTGTAGCAACTCAAACAGTACAGAACGTTAACTGGCTGCTTAATATGATGTCAAATTGTCTGTTTACTGCACAAATCTAGTCTCACCAAGAGTTTGACTAGATTTAACAAAAATCTCCCACAGACTCTAATAACATGCAACCTTCCTCATATGGTGAATGCGCACATCTCCGGTTCCAATAGGATCTCCTCTTCAACCAGCTGGACTCATTCACATCTGGGGCCAGTTGCACCAACAGGGCTTACACCTGATCTTAAGCTACGCTGGTCATAATTTGGCATTCTAAGTCCAACCAAAACATTACACCAGTTGCACTACCAGGTCTTAAGCCTTTTTTTTTTTTTTTTGCTATGACCGGGTGTAAATCTTATACCTAGTCAGGAGTAAGCCCAAATCTAGGTAGTTTGTATAAGAACTATACACTTTGTACCATAAATGCAATGATGCGTCTCAGATATAGACTTTACAATGAACAAGATTTTGGACAAGAGAATGTTAACAGGGACAGAAGCAGTAAACTGGATATGCATGTCTCCAATCTGTCAGAGAGATGTATTTGAACTTCCTGAAGACTTCACACCGGACCTGCACTTTGTGTTGGACCATAACACAGCACAGCATTTAATTTTTACACAGATGATGCATTTAAAAACACTGTTGAAGACATGATCATTTTCCACAAGTCCACCACTTGACAGTCATCTGCAGGGTGTCACTGAACCTGCGCCTCCACCTCCCCAACTAAACCCTCAATGATTATTTCTTTCTTTCCAGGTCGACTGCTTCCTCTTGGAATCAGTTGGCAGAGTGGTCTTATACTGACTGTACAGCTCAATTAACTTTCTAATTTTCAAATTCAGTGTAAAGTAAAATTGTTTCACACAAATAGCTTTTTCTTTGGTCTTCCTGTAGTTGCAGCAGATAATACAACTGTGCGAGACAGCAGGAGAGTTTCAACAATGTATCCTGGGCATTCACATCAACACACAGGGCTAAGACCCGGCAGAGTTAAGACTAGGCTTAAGTTTGGTTGGTGCAATCGATGCAAGGTCCATTCTAAAGACTGGTCGGAATAAAGAACAGGCTTGGTAAACACCAGTTGGTACAACCAGGCCCTGTAGTTTAAGCAAATAGTCTGTCAGTGGAGCAAATCTTGTGTCAATACAGTTTGTCAGTTTGCAGTCATTTGAAGCAGAGTTAGTAAAAATATCCCCCAAGGAATGTCATTTGAGGGGACAGTAGAGCTGTAGCCATTCATCGATTAATCCATTAGTTGTCAACTATTAAATGAATCACCAACTATTTTGATAATCAATTAATTGGTTTGAGTAATTTTTTAAGGAAAAAAAATTCTCTGATTCCAGCTTCTTAAATCTGAATATTTTGTGGTTTGTGGATCAAACAAGACATTTAGGGACGTCATACTAAGCTTTGAAACTCTGATCAACATTTTTTTTTAGCATTTTCTGACATTTTACAGACCACACAACAAATTGATTAATTGGGAAAATAATGGACAGACTAATGACAATGAAAATAAAAGTTAGTTGCAGCGTTAGAGGCTACACATCATGTGTGTGAACATTGACACTGTACAATGGTTGGACACTGTACAATCCCCTCATGTTAAGAGAATATTATATAAAAGTGACTAGAAACAGCAGGTCCCATTACATTATCACGATTCCCATTCAAAGATAATTATCAGCTTTGACTTGTCCCTCAGTGTGTCTTTGCAATGTGCCTCCATTGAAAACATAGAACAGTGAAGATATGCATTTATTGAGTGAATATTTCATCTACAGCAGAGTTGGGACCAGTTCACTTGGGGATAAATCACTTCAATGAATCACTTCCAGACAATTTGATCAGTCTAAGACTGATTTGCAACCACACAACTTTAGCATGTTCTGGATGTAGTGTCGCATAAGAGGGTAAAGGATATGTTTGTTATAAGAGCACAGATAGAGGTAAGGTTATGGGCTTATTGAAATAATGCAGGGATTATAAATTAAGTCTTCCTTTGGATAAATGATGGTAAAATAAAGACTGGGCATCATGGTCTCACTGCTTCCGCCAAAAAAACAGGGTCTGATTGATGTTGTCTAAAAGTTCATCTGATTTCTTGAACTAAATGAATTGAGAGTGAACTGAGCCCGACTGTGATATCATAACACAATCAAATTTTTTTATATGAGGAATCATCACTCAGCTACACACCACATACAGTACAAACAAATGCGGCATTGCTAGTTCACACAGATTGTCACACCAGGACTTTCGCCTTGTTTTTAAATCAAGGCACTGATACAATTTAGTAAATCATCCCTCGCTACTGAGATACTGTATGTGAAATGCAGATTCATGCATGAGTCTGAATGTACAGCTGTAATAAGGGGATTCAAATTAGAGGTGTCACAATACTTACTTTTTATTGTTCATTGATTGCATTTAAGTTTTATATTTCTAAATGAAAAACACTCGTTATTGTTTCATTTTCAATTGCTCACTCACTCATTCACACACAAACACATATAGACATGCCATAGCACTTAATTTTATTTTGTTACAGTTCCTTTCAAACCCCTGAGCAAGTTTATTTTAGTCAGCATTAGGCCTGTCACAATTATTGCATAATCACCTTATCACAGCTATTTTAGTGATCCACAGTTATTTGGCATGATTGTGATAATCGTCTCCAGTCAGCTGCATAAAAAAAGCTGGAGGAAACTAACAGAAATGTCATATTTCATTACTATTTCCACCTCCTTCTCTACCATTTGAGATTTGACTGGCACACTCATTCATTATTTAAGTTATTTATGTCAAATCTGACATGTCCAATTTTTGTTTACAAAGCCTAAAAGGCAAACAGAAATGCAATTTGTATTTATGTGTTCCAGAGTTCAATGCCAATAAATGGCTCTTCTTCTTCATTAGTATGTGTACGAATAAACTATTGTTAGGCTTATACTCTAATAGTGGTATAAAATGAAGAAGAAGACAATTAAATTAAAATGTCATTATCGTGATAGCCCTAGTTAGCACAGAATCAAAACCAATTTCAGCTGCTGAAGAAATTATATTACTTAAAGGGAAAATTTATTAAAAACAAGCTAAAAAAATTATAAAATTATAAATTCATAATCACATTATTCTGTGACCTGATCTAACATTTCAGCTATGTCATCAAAGCTGTGCATTTGTGAATTTAAACATGTGATCTGTCTGAGTCAATCACAGAGGCAGTTATATAAAGAGTGTTGGCAAAATACTGTTTACTGCTGCTGAATTAATGTGACTGGAATATCCATAAATTAATCAGATCAAATCAAGGAACAGCAATAGAGAAAGAGTGCATTTAAGCCCGGTCCACTCGAACAGGATAAAGAACCCAAAACTAGATTTTTAGAAGCTGTCGATCTGAAAACATGAGCCTTTCATGAGACACAAGTGGATACAGCCAGTAAGACCCATCAGTACTAAGAATGAGAAAACTATCTGTGAGACCCTGACACTCAGTATGCCAATATGTGAAACAAGCACTTCATCACTGTTAAGTCAAATATGCAAATGTCAGTTAGGCTGCTTCATTTCTGTTAGTTCTGAAGCATTTTGACCGTAGGAGGAAAGTATGGATAAACCAGAAAGCTATCCAATAACCTTATTTTATTTGTAAGTGCTGTCACTACCCGATCCACACCAAAAACTCCATTTGTTCTATGCATGTGTGAAAATACTACTTTCTTCCAGTGTTGCAAAATAAAATGTGTTTTAGATTTACAGAATTACAGACTACATACAGACTTTGGATTTATTTACACTAAAGCATGTTGAACATTATTACAGATATTGTGTAGCCTATGTAGTGCATAGCATGGGATGTCAGATGGAGCCGTAATGTTATCTTTTCTATTAGTGGTGAAATAAAGAGAATCAAATGATTTCTTATTAAATGCATGGTTGCTAATGAATGCTAATGAAACAGAAGATTAGCTACATCTTTTTTATTAATTAAATAAACTGAGGCTCCACACACACACACACACACACACACACACACACACACAGACACCTTTTGTGTGTTCCTTTATGCCCTCCCTATCATCATTATCAACATACTGATTGCTACAATAAAGGTCTAATAAAAAAGTATATTGTGACAGATCTAATTCAGATGGACTAAAGTGACAGAGAACAGAGACAAGGTCAGTCTCTACAGGGAACTGTAGCATCTTGCATAGCCGGGCTTCTGACCATCAATATGTAAAATCTGGTCCATACTATTCAGTCTATAACCAGACAGGTCTTTTAATCTGAATTTGCAGTGAGAACAAATGAAAGTTTAGAACACAGTTAATATTGTAAATTATGAGAAGATCTGATTATTAGAGAACTACATAGAGCCAAGTCTAGAAAGTACAGACTGCGAAAAGCTGAACAGACAGACCCCTTTTCCACCGAGGCAGTTCCAGAGCTTGTTTCAGAGCCAGTGCCTAATCTCAAACCAGTTCTTTCTGTTTCAACTGCGAAAGAACCAGCTTTCAGCCAGGAAAACTGGTTCTAGAGAGCCCTAGGCTATCGCTGGGTTATAGCCAAAAACATGTTGCATCACAAAGTGGGGGCAGGATTATCAGGAGCAAGAAATCAACAACACTCTTGTGACTGCCATTTAAAAAAAATAGAAGTTAGAAAAAAGAGCTACGGTAGCATTTAATCTGCCTAATACAAAACCAGAGTTCTTACAGCAGAAGTCTGTGGAGGAGACAATCTGTCTCCTTGCACTGTAACATAACATAAAATTCAAAAGGGACTTGCTGAGATAAGGCATGGTACCATGAGCACTGACCACCTGGTCATCGGACTGACACTGACACTATTAGGTATTGATTTTAGGTTGTGACATTGGTAACCAACATGCATGTCAGCACGTCTAATGTCAATGTCAACTTGATGCTGAATTCTGAAAATGTATACGTATATATAAATTGTGTTAAGTAACCAAAACCCAACATCTGTTAAATGTCATGTTAACGTTAACACAAGGTAAAACTGTGACGTTGGTTTGTTTGTTGGTTTTAAATCGTGATGTTAAATGTTAAAAATCCAACCACCTCCAAACGACTTGTGCTAATGCCATCTCGGCATAGAATATTGGTATGATGTCCAAAACCCAATGTCTGTCCAACATTGGAGGTTGATGTCAACCCAACAGTGGATTTTAACATCAACTCAATTTTCATTTCATCAAAATTCCATGCCTATTTAACATTAGAGTCCAACGTCTTTCTGACATTACACTGATGTCCAGTGCCAGCTGGGTGTATTGCTCTTCTTCAGACTTCTGAAGTGCTCGAAACATTACTGTATTGAAATAAACTCTAATATGGAAGCTATCCTGGTGTGTGGATTTTTTCCTGTTTCTTTATAGTTCTGATTATCCAGCACCCAGTAAGATTTCTACTACGAGGATGTGCATGTCTTGGCGATCGATTTTCTTTCCAACATTGCCATTAGCTCCCCTACCAACATTTATACTCAAAATCTAGGCCAAACAAAGGTCAGCACACAAAAAAGGTCAAAGGTGATTCAGACACAGTAAGTATGTGGTTCTATGGTGGCTCTGTAGGCAGTGGAAACCAAAGTGGTTCATAGATGGTCCACAAAAACCAGCACTATCTCCAGCCCAGAACCTGTTGGTGGAAAAGGGGTACTTGTGGACCAGAAGCCCAGCCCTAGTGGACTAATTCTCCAGAAGGTTAAAAACACAAGAAGAGTGTAGAGACAGAAGGTCCTGCAGACAGAGGTGTGGCTCAGGCCTCCTGGGCATGTTGAAGTAGCAGCTGCATGGCGGTCAGCAGGAGTGTGATCCATCTCTTTGTCTTTATCCCTCTCTCTCTTTGCTGGTTGGAGGAGGTGATGGAGGAATGTTGCTGTGCATGGTCAGCCTGACGTCCGTCCCTCTGTCTCTCTCTCACCCTCAGTGTTTCATTGTCTCTTTCCCCAGGGTGGACCAAGGTGCAGGCTTGTGAGAGGCCGCTGATTGGCTGGTGTGAGAGTGTTTTGATTGGAGTTGGAGAGAGGAGGCGGAGGAGTCTTGGTGTGATGCAGGTCTACGGTCCAGACTGTTTAGAACTACTGTTTTATTCCACAGGTGGGACAAATAAATGACTGAAGACCTGCACGAGAACATTTTCATCTACTGGTGTGACTGGGTGGCTGAAGGGAAATGTACGCAGTACTACAGAGGACGAAGACTGAAAGCAGAGTCCTACCTTCAAACAGGATTTCCCATATTATAAAGGAGTAGGCCATCCAAATCCTTCAGTGAACATATTGTGTCTTTAGTGTAGGTATGGAATAAGAGGACAGGAGTGAAAGGCAGGCAGAGGGAGTGTATATCTTACCTCGTCTGACCAGGTAGGGTTTGGTGTAGTCCCAGCTCTCATTGTCATTCTTAATCACATTCAGACGTGTTGGCTGTTGACACAAAAAGTGAAACTGTTCAGCTAACTCAGCTAGCTAACTCACTTTTCTCACATATTCATTTGCAACATCTGTTTACAATATCCTGTATAACATGATTAACTGAATTTTCTATCAGTGCTACTCGGCACATGATGACAGAGGTGATTTGTTGATCATATAAAGTGGTCTCTATGGTAACAGAGATTCACAGTATATTCAGTAACAGTTTCAGTGCAGGAGAACTGTCCAGTCCACAAAGCTGCATCCTCAGTAAGCTATGGTCAACAACAATGACCAGTCTTAGCAACATTGGTGTGTAAGCAGAAGTAAACATGTGGGCTAAACAAACCAAACTGCTCATAGTTTATACCATCACTCAGTATTTACTCAAGTATTTAATGAATGAATGGGGCATAGGGTAATATAATATCTATGATGGGACATTTACTTTACACCGTGGCAAAACTTAGCTAACCAATATCCTCAGCTTTCTGCCACCAGTTTGGCTCCATCCATTTGGGAGCACTAATAAGACACTGCTAAATAATCTAGTTAAACTAGTGAGCTTAAGTCAGATCAAATGGAAATGTGGCAAAAAAACAGACGTTCTACCAACTGTTAATTTTGAAAAGTAAAGTGGATTTTTGAAACAGGTTGTTTTGTCAAGGAAAAAAAAGGTTTTTTTTTAAATTTTTGTTAGACTTTGATACAACAAACATGTGCATGACCTATAGACTGTAAATGGAGGAACCATGACGTAAGCCATATTAGCTTTTTGGAGCCAGAAGTGACCATATTTGGACAAATGGGGGGAGCTACAGGAACACGAGGGGTCAGCCCTGTATAGAAGAAGTGCACACCATGATGTCACCCATTGGTTTTTGAACGTTCTAACATTCTATCGTTTTAAATTTTTATTTATTTGTTTGTGTTTTGGTTGTTGCCATGTTGGCTCATGTGACCATATTTGGACAAAGGGGTGGAGCTGGTGGAGGGGTCAGAGCCATCTGTGAGGGGGCATGGGTGAGCTAATGCTAAATGCTTGCTTACTGACACAGTAAAACAGCAAACAGAAAATCATTTGGCAGTCTTGTTAGTGTACTGTAACTTGTACTGTACCACAACTACAGTCATGAAAAAAATACATTTTATTCAAACAGAAACTTCGAAAGTCTGATTTGGAAGGTGTGCAAGCTGTCAATCACACCTGTCAAAGGTCTCCCTTGAAAAAGAGACTTAATTCTCAAGGGACTTCCTGGTTAAATAAAGGTTAAATAAATAAATAAATAAATAAAACTGACTTTAGTGACAGTATTTTTACAGAGAAGTTCAAAGTAAGCCTATGTGAACCAAGCCATTTTAGAGCCAGCCCCAGTGGCCATCAGTGGTATTACACCAAGGTCCTTGCCCCTTGGTCTGACCCATTATGTGGCAGTCCTGGAAGAGAGATCGCTCCTTTGTGGCTCTTCCTGAGGTTTCTACAATTTTTCCCAGCAAAGGCTTTTTTGGGCAGTTTTTCCTCACTCTAACCAAGGGTGTAAGGACAGAGGGCGTTGTATCTTGTACAGACTGTAAAGTCCTTTGAGGCAAATCTTTGATTTGTGATATTGGGCTATATAAATAAAATTGAATTGAATTGACAGGACCCACAAGATAATCGAGTGTCATTGTTAGCTCACATTTCAGTGTCCAGTGTTGCTCCACATGCTTCACTGATAAAGCACAAGATCACTTCTCAGGGTGCTCTGATCAGGGTTTTTAGGGCCTTACAGGGTCAATTAGAAGCCTTCAGTTTATCATGTAGCACCATTTATTTTTTTACTATTCAAAACAACATTGTATATTAAGTAGGGATGCACAGATATATTGGCTGAACAACAGAACTGAGCGGTATTGGCAAAGACGATCCTATTTGACCAATGGCAATGGCCGATATTTATCTGTTCTGTTGTATTCATGGTTGTTTCACAAATTTTCCCTGCTACAAAAATGGGAAAAAAAAACAACGAAAACAAAATAAACAAAAAGTAACATGGGTATAAATTTGTCATATTCCTTTACATATGGTAAATGCATTCTCTTCTATAGACACCTAGTCGAACAGCCAGACCAGTGAAGTGGTGTTGTCAAGATACTTTTAGATTACAAGAATCTAAAAGTACTAGATTTTCATTAAAAGATGAAAGTATGAAAAAGGCTATAAAATGAAGGGCTACAACATTTCTTGGCTGGTGGCAGAGAACAGCAGCAGGACTATAAAAAACTTTTTTACACTCATGACAACAAGATTCTTTCTTTCTTCTTTATCCTTAGACCTTTAAAAATAAGAAATCCCACTAGATAATCTTAGAAATTAAATAACGGTAATATTACTGGGTGTTAAGCACAACTGTATCTAACTTAAATTAATAGAAGTATACAATTAATAGTTATAAGTTAATAGCACGTGCTTTGGTAGCTCAAATTATGAATGGCATGAAGCACTAAAGGAACTGTCCAGGGTGACACCATTTCTTTTACAAAACAGAGATGGAAAGATGGAAAAAATGTCTCCTTTTCCACCTAAGAATCTTTATCCTTGAATTCTTTAGATAGAGGTGTCAGCCTTGTGACTGCCTGTGTTTCTTACCCGTGCATATTCAATCTTGAGAGTACAGCAGCCAGCATAGATGTCAGCTCCGTTCAGAGCAGCTTTTGCCTTCTGGGCACACTGAACTGATTCAAACCTGAAACACTGTGGTTAAGGACAGGATACTTGCACTCCAGCACAAACATACACATACATATAGACGTAGTTGTATTTCTACATAGGTGTTCGTAAGATGTCTATAACATTGTGACCACTGACAGGTGGTAATAATGCTGACGATCTGTGTCCAATGGTACCTGTCAGTGGGTGGGGATATTAGGCAGCAAGTGAACATTTAGTCCTTGAAACTGATGTGTTGGAAGCTGCAAAATGGGCAGCGTAAGGATCTGAGTGACTTTGACAAGGACCACATTGTGATGGAGATGACTGGGTCAGAGCATCTTCAAAACTGCACGTCTTGTTGGGTGTTCCTGGTCTGCAGTGGTTAGTACCTACCAAAAGTGGTCTAAGGAAGGCCAACCTTCTCAATCCACCTGTGTATGTCTATGCGTATAGACACACAAAGTTTGCACATGCACAAAGCACACGTACACAAAGGATATTCCACCATTGCCTGGATTCCATTTCGTTTAAAAATGACAATCCTCAGCACATTGCCGATGGGATTACACACTGTGTACAGAACATCCTAGGATAAAAAATTAAAAAGAAAATTAATATGCAGCACATCTAAAAACTCTCAAACGTGTCTTAACTGCCATCAAACTCAGCAATTATGCATTTCATGACTGCCATATGAGTGCTATGTATGGTTGGAAACACATTCAGTTCTACGTGTTGGCTTGTCAGAGGTGTTTTAGATTGGTCTAGAGCATTAGACCAGTCCTAATGTTACTCTGATATCAGTCTGATGCAACTTTGACAGTTTCACAAGAATAAAGGGCCATCCACACCAAGAATCATAACTGTAACATGTAACATGTAACATGTAACATAAAGCATCAAGAGCTGTTCAATATTTGAGAATGGATGAATTTACCAGACTGTTTGTTTTTTACTGTGAACATATTTGGGGACTTTGTTTAATGTTTTAGACTGTGCATGCACTGTGCATTACAAATGGTCTACATGTAACCTTTCCTAAGCAAGCTGCAGCCACTTATTGGATCAGACTAGGGCTGGGCAATAATATTACAATACAAGTAATTTTATATCATGGTAACAATATACATATCACGTACAGTAATTGTTCTGTAAATTCGATTACAAATGGTTTAAAATAACCATACCATACCATACCTCATTAAATTTGATTATTGTCTTTTTTTATTCTGTACTTCCATTCAATCAATTTCTGTTGAGAATTACATGGTTCTGTGTCATGGTCACTCTCCTCCATGTTTGTATGTGATACCTTCAAGCAAATTTCATGCATTGATCTGTAGTATCCAGTATTCAAATAATCAAAAATACTGCTGTAAAAAGTGCCATTTGTGACGCAATGATAAATTAGACAGTAGAGCAGAATATGAAATGACAGATGGTTTTTCTATCATCACAAGATATATCCAGTCACATGGCACAGCCCTATATCAGAAGAAGAAACTCTGTCATTATGGAGCCTCTGAATGTCCAAACAACTGAAAAACTAAGAAACTCAGTTTAAAGCATATGGAGAAAAGTAGTTCAAAAGTTATTAAACAGTTTAGATAAGTAGCTATTTTTAGCTATGGGTGACCATCTCCCTCTTTGAGGGTTAAGTCACTTTCCCTCATACAAAAAATAAACATATTATACATACATACAATATTACATTAAATATAATGCTGCTGTTTACCTCAAAAGGTCAGCTGTCAGCAGTGACCCTGAACACAGACAAGCATGTAGCTCTATATGTTTTACACAAATAACAGAGAGAACAGTGATTATGTGGTTAGGCACAGTAGACCTCGACCAATGCAGTATATTGAATGCAATATGTTCAGAGCAGCGGTAAGAAGACTACATACTATAAATACATACAATAAAACAATAAATAATATTCAGCTCCAAAATGTGTCTGTTCCTGCTGTACATTGCACCCAGGGATATGAAGGTGTGTTTGTTCCATACAGGGGGCTGGACCAATCTGCGTCAGTATCAGGCCTGAATAAAGAGGTCAATCCCTACCATGAACCGACATCCTTGGTTCCAGTTCTGGTGTGGGTTTGATAACCTCTATACAAAACCAAAAATGCCCCAAATGTTCAGCTTTTAAATTTCAAACAATTAAAAAAAAAAAAAAAACACCATAAAAAATACACCTGTATGTGTGTGTATTAGTGTGTGTGTGTGTGTGTGTGTGTTTACCGTGGTGATGGGGTAGAGGGGGTTCTGTATGGACAGCAGGAGGACCTTATTGCCACTGTTGGGGTTGTCAGCATTGGTTGGCCTGGTGATTCTCTTGGATGTGGAATAATTAAAATACGCCTGTTGGCCTGATCAACACACATGAACAGATATAGCACTTACATATTTACATAGTGTGTCATGTATTTAATCAGTGTGTTCAGTAAGATTTGAAAATGTAACCTGCGATGTACACAGGCTCCTTTGCTCCACAGGACACACAGCGGTCAGCGCTCTCTACTGCAGAGAACTCCACCAGGGCTTGACGCTTGAATGGCATCATCATCACATAACTGAAACACACACACAAAAAAACAGGACACAAAGCATGATCAGTTAGGTCATCTTAAAATATGAATGAGGAGAGTGAGAGTAAGTAACTTGGTACATCTATATTTCTGGGATTAATGAAATGGCCCATCTATTCCTAGAGCCGTTCCGTTCTTTACAGGAGTTAGTGTCACCTCAAATAAGCAAAGGAAACAAACTGTGGAGACAGGATTTAATTAGTGAAGTGCTCGATGAAATCCTGAGCTTCTTGATGACTACAGTCCATAAATACTGAGAAAAACATACACTATTCAACTCTACATTCTAAAAAAAGCCACTGGTGATTTGACAAGCTGAGTCTCAGGTGACACCATCAGCTGGATTGAGTCAAGCTCAGACGGACCAGATCACATTCCTGCAACTTTTACGTGCAACGCCACCACCTTCATGCGAATGACCTATTTGAAGAGTTTCAGTCAGGGTTTAGACAACACCATAGCACAGAAACGGCAC
>JAPQRN010000008.1:20999180-21033751 GCA_037367275.1 Coranthus polyacanthus | reverse complement strand
CAATATGGGAATATTTGGTATCATACAATATATATGGTGCATCATATCATACCAGCATCTAATACTGATTATTATTAAAACATGAGGTCACTCTACTAAACAGATTGTTTCCACCCACTTCCTACCAACATGAATCTGGTTCCTACCAACATGAATCTTATTTTGTTTCTAAGTGAGGTGATGAGTGTGTTGCACACATCAAAATCAAAATTTGTGATTTACGAAATACAATTGAGTTGGTCAGTGAAAACATTGAAAATATTTTTAAACAAAGGTACAAATTAATTAACAAATCACAGATTTAAGTTTTTAAGTGTACTTTAGAAAATGTCCCAACTTTTCTGGAAATGGGTTTGTACTGAAATCCCATGTTTAACCACTACTGAGACTTCAGATATATTTATTTCAAAAGGACTAGCCAAGATAAGGCTATTCTCATGGTGGTACCACTGAGACATGTGAGACATGCTAATATTAGCATCTAGTGGGACAGCCAGTATGCCTCATCTACTGTCAACATGACTGGGTGGTCCACACCAAGAACAGCTTGATCTCCACACGTCCTTTTGATATTTATGTTGGCGTTACATTTTTTCTTCAGTGACATAGACATCATGATGTATTGTAGATGGTTGTCACGCAGTGTAATAAAGTAGGTCTGGGCGATGTGGTTAAAAGATCAGATTATGATCTTTTGAGGTAGAATCACCATGATCTGTATCACAATTTTCTCAGGGTTACAACCAAAGTTTTCCTCTAGTTTTCTCTGGTTTCTGGAGGTTTCAGCCGTCTGTGATGGCAATATCTAGATGAAGTAAACATGTTTTCCAGTACATACATCTGTGATGCTGCAGTGTTTCTATTATTATATAGACTGCAGTGGACTAATTTAATTTAATCCTGCTGGAATTTTATGATGAATCAAAAAATGTTTACACTCTAACATAATTCTAAAACATCGGTGTGAATCAAACTCACTGCACGTCAGAGTTCAGAAGCCAGACCTGCAGCTCATGGACTTACGGTAATTCTTCATCATTATTTTTTCAGCAGCAGCAAAACAACACCTTATCCAAACTCTGCAAGTTAACATACACTAAAACCAAACACGTTAGTGTGGACAGATGCTTAAGTATCTCTATAAATGGACTGAAATAAAGTCACTAGCCTAGTGACCTGTGCTAGCAGAATTAATGCTATAGACCCATAGGTTAGTGCAACGTCCATGTTCAATGGACGTTGCACTGTAAAATACTGTAATTACACTGGTAAACAGACCATTTAAAACAAATGTTAGGGGAGTAGGAAAGTTTTGACAGCGCAGTTATATATTTTTAATGACATGATCTGTACGATCTCTCTGAAAAGATAGATAGATCATGTGACAAATCAAGATTGATCATGATCTAAGATTGTGAGATCACCCAGTCTTAGTATCAAGTATCACAGAACCGCTGTATTATGTGCGATGCATCATGTGTGTATCTTACTGTGAGTTTTTCTGACATTCCCACCCCTACTTACTCAGCATTTGTAAACCAATCATTGGGCGAAGGCGGGGTACACCCTGGACATGTCACCAGTTCATCACAGGGCTGATATATAGGGGGCGAACAACCATTCACTCTCACATTCACACCTACAGGCTATTTAGAGTGACCAATTAACTTGCTAACCTGTTATGGTTAAGGTGCATGTTTTTGGACTGTGGGAGGAAACCGGAGTACCCGGAGAGAACCCACACAGGGGGAGAACATGCAAACTCCACACAGAGAGGATGCAGCCAGCCAGTGTTGGGTTCGAACCCAGGACCTCCTTGCTATGAGGCAACAGTGCTAATCACTGCACCACCGTACCTCAACACCTCTGTTTATCTAATCTTATTAAATCTCTAAAAAGTTACCATCTACACCAAAAACACTAGCAGTGACTCAGTGTAGGCATTACTGTTACTGCACAGCATAAGGACTTGGACAAATGCTGCTTTTAGGTATGGTTCATACTTCCCAAATCCTCTCTTGAAGCGGTAGAAGCTGAAGTGAAATAGTCAAAGAGAACAAACTGGGCATCCTGGTCACTGGACTGATATAACATCCTGAGCACTTGATTGACTAAGGATTCAGTCACACTGCACAGCAGTAGAGCGGTTGACATTCAGCACCTGCACGGAGAAAGTCTGCTCTAATGCATGCTGGGATACTCTCCTTTACAGTCATCCTCTGAACAGGATGACTGTAAAGAGATGGATGGACATGAAGCTCTGTGCTCTGCCTATTCTATTTCCTCTTTCTGTTTCTCTCTGTGTTTTCACTTCCACAGTGGGCATTGTCTTACCATATGGGTCCAAACTTCTCCAGTGCATCAATCAGGTCTGCTTCGACCACAGCCTCACACAGACCCCTGACATGGACCACAGGACTGGGAGAGATACGATGGGAGTCTTCCCCATTATCCTGGAACACACAGACATCACATGCTTTAAAACAACAGCAGTGTTCAGACAGACTATCAAGCAAAACAAATAATAAGAAACAAAAACATTAATTTCAATCAGACTCAATTAAAGTTTTCATATCAGTCGATATTGCTAATTATCGTGATAAATGTTTTTATGTCAAGGAGTCAAAATCACTGACCACCTGTTATCATGTGACTGAAGCTCCACAATTAGGTCACATAATGACAGTGGAGAATATCCCCTTGACAGCTGAGCAAACATGATATGAGCAGATGTGATTGAAAGATTAAAAGATCTGGAGTTAAGCTTGTTAAATCATCATTTCCCAAGGTGAACATATTGTAACTGAATATAGGCTGTTAGCTAATCAGTCAAATTATGTATCAAGTATCACCAAGTATTCATAACATTATTAAAGTATGTGTGAAGCAAAATCCAATATTAGTTTCTAAACACATTATTTATATTGGAAAAGTCGCTGAAAATGTGTGAATCTGTGAACTCGGTATTACTGAATAGTGGAGTTACACCGATATACTGTTTTCAATCAGTTTTGTGTGGGAGGAGCCAAAATGGTGGTGCCATGATGTACTGGAGCCACAATTAGCATAACCCCACCTGCCTCCCCTAAACACTGTAATGATACAAACACTACAATGCCATAGCAACAGTGGTCCATCCCACTCAATAGCAGCAGGTAATCCAAGTCAGTTATATTATATTATATATTATTATATTGTTATGTTCACCTGTATAAATGGAAAAAAATTACTTGCATAAAATCGGACAAAAATGATTATGATTATTTTGCATCAGTGCATGCCTTCCTAACATCAAAACCAATTTCATCTAAGGATGCACTGATATATCAGCTGAGCATTGGTATCGGCAGATATTTGCTGATATCGGCCAATATCGGTATTGGCATATGAGATGTCTTTTCACCTATGGCAGTGACCGATATTTATCTGTTGTGTTACATTGAAGGTTTTTTCATAAATTTGTATAATTGAATTTGTGCTCATTCAAAGACAATATAATGAAGGACTAAAAAGACTTTAAAACAGTTTGTCTATTTTTAGACATATAATGTAGATTTCTTCACAAAAGGGAAGATAAATAACAACAAAAACAAATTAAACAGAAAATAACATTGGTATCAGTATCGGCCAAATTGTCATTTTACATATTGGTGTCAGTATCAGGCCACAATTTTGCAATCAGCGCATCCCTCATTTCAACTTAAATGAATGTGAAAATAACGCAAAAAACACAATCCCTTGGGGTATCCATGGTGCATATCACACATGACAAAATGTAACACGATGAGACAATATGAAAACAATGTAAAAGACAAAATGACACAAAAACGACATAAAAGATGAGATGAAAACGATGTAAAAAACGTACAAGATGTAAAAGATGTAACAACTAACTAGATGACAATGATATATGAAGTATGCGTACTTCTCCTGAAGTAAAAAAAGTGTGTATTGCCACCTCTGGTGATTTTTTCCCCAAGAGAACACAGGAGTTTCTGGTCATACACGGCTGCAATCAGTTAGTTTGGTTGTGTCACTGTGTGACTCAGGTGTTAGTTAGTTACACTAGTTTAGGTCCAGATGAACCAGAAACTCCTGTGTTCTGTTTGGTTAAAATACTGTGTTGGTCAATGGACAGGGTGTTTGACAGCAAGGTGAAAATACTGTATTCTGATTGACCTTTAAGTGAGCCCTTACCCCTTATTTCCCCTTAAAGTTAAGACTAGATCCTCGTAAAGATAAAACATATTCACAGAGCATCTTACATCTGGTGAAAAGGTTATACGTTTTAAAACACAAGCTTATTAGTGTGGATGTAGCAGCCCCAGGATGTGTCTGTCACTTGACTGTATCAACTTACAGTAGTGTAAGCAGTGTGAAGCTGTCATCAGAAAAAAACATCAGTTGCTTTCCTACAGACATCATTTGTCTACAACTAGTGCTCCCATCAACCCTCTGAATGGTGACAATATCTCAATCCACCACTGAAAGGCATATGTTGGGTGGGCCATCTCCAGTTTAAAAGGATGTATGGTAATTTATTTAACTAGTCAGCAGCTACACGTTAGGCCAAAAAAAAAAATCACTGTCAGCCTACAGTACTTCCAAATGTGAGTTCAAGCTGGAATAAAACAACAGTGACAAGCAGTGCTAGCAGAAACCACTGCTAACAAACAATGAGGCTTTTTGACTGTCAGTAATGGTTCTGGAGTATTTCTGACGACTCAAGTTTAGGGCAAGAAAAAGAAGAGAGCAGAGAGAGAAGACATGGAAATGGGGACCTGTCACAAATCCACACACTTCCACCAAATCAACTGTCGTGTTCATCTCAGATATTCTCTCTCATTAATCTGCCCTCTTTTCTGCTCATCTCACTCTTCTATCACCCACCCCTTCTCCATTGCTCCTCTTTTTGTCCTTTTCTTTCACATTGACATTCCTTTTAGTCTATTTATAGAGGCAGATGGCTCATCGGAGTGTTTGGGGAGGGAAAACAGGCCATGAGACTAACTTTCGCCTCTGCTGACCAGGCTGTTGTTTCACTTCTCTTACCATTATTTCTGACACATACCCACTTTTTAAAAAAAAAAAAAGGTGACATCCACTATTCACATATCTGTGCCACTACAATAAAACTACCCTTACAAAGCATTCATATGTGGTTTATAATTTGGTTATTAATTAAGTTGTGAACACTTTAGAAGTCATTAATAAACAATTTTTAATTTAACAAGTTATAATACAGTTTTCAAGATCAAGGTATTGCTGCATTTTTTTTTACCTCTCTAATCTGTTCAATCTCAAATGTTTGCTAGTTGTTTTGTTTACTGTATCTTGTGCCATTCTGAGTCAACATGTTGAACCGTCACAGTGACTCAGTGGTTAGCACTGTCGCCTCACAGCAAGAAGGTTCCAGGTTTGATCCCAGTCTGAACCTTTCTGTGTGAAGTTTCCATGTTCTCTCTGTTTCCCAGGTTTCCTCCAGGTTCTCTGGTTTCCCCTGCAAAAAATGTTTAATTCTTCTGTCAGTGTCCTTGACCAAGTTGATCCCCAGGCAGCCCACTGCTCTGACTGTACTAGGATGGGTCAAATACAGAGGACACATTTCCCTTCAGGGACAATAAAAGTGAACCAGAACTAGAAGTAGTAATGAGATACTACCATTTACAACAGCCTTACTGTAAAGAATAAAGTGCAAAAAAAAAGAAAAAAGAAACGAATGAGGTCTAAGGCTTAACAGTAATAGTTAAAAATGTTGCCCTTTATTCTAATGTGTTAGAATAAAGTGTAACATCAATTCTGTGATGTTTCAAGTGGAGAAACATTGCCACACCGTTCAATGAAGACACCATTTTGGTTACTTTTCATGCCAACTGTGTTCAGATGAACTGAATTTGACTGAATTTTAAGTTGCTACTGGTAATTCTTTAGGTGCAGTTTGTTAGTGCATGGGCTGAAAATGTCAAAAAGCGGTAAACAACCATGACCAAGACCTCTAAAATATAAAATCTGTCATCACTTCTGACATGTGTAAAGTTTCATGAGTGTTCAATACATTTAGCCTCTCAAAAATGTGTGGGAGAATAAAAATAATCCTTACAGTTTCAACATGGCCTTTGCACCTATCAGTGCTCCAGCATTAATGATGTTTTAACAAAGGTTGAAGGTGAGTGGTTGCACCCTTTAACAAGTCATAGATTAACAGTATGTTAGGTGCTACTGGATGCGTGGAGAAAACAAGGAAGAGATCCAGGTATTCCAGAGACAAGAAAGCCAAACTAAAAAAACGTTTATTCCAGGTTGAAATGTTTTTCTTTGACTATCAAACCCACCCAGGATTAGGACATTAGCACCATTAAACAAGTGCATTAGCATCAGTTTGCTCTTTAATAGACAGACAAGGAGGGCACCATGTGGTGAAAAGACACATACATGAAAGGCTTTTTTGAGCTCCATTAACTGCTGAGCCCCAAGTTTCAACATGGAAACAGCAAAAGGCGTATTACTTCATACAATAAATTAATTACACTGTGCACACACAATTGCCTTCGATGTATTCTATAGGTGCAGCTCTCCTTTCATTTAAAGAGAAAAATGTTGTGTCTTTTCCTGCACTTCTTTCCTCTCATATCCCCGTATGTGTGTTCATATGCAAAGGCTGCAGTGCAGTCTGAAAATATCCTCAGTGTGTGTGTGTGTGTGTGTGTGTGTGTGTGTCTGTGTGCTGCAGCCTGCAGAACACCCACTGAACAGCTGCCATCTTCTCACTGCTCTGAGGATGACATGTACTCACACTCTGAGTCATCGGCTCACACACAAACAGCTAACACTTAGTGTAGTGCATGGCTACAGGAATTCAAGAACTACTTTGGGTTGGAAGGCCTGGTTCCTCATTAATATCAGACCAATAGGGCAAAATAGTTGTGAAATATATGGTATTGTACTCAGTGTGGTAGGAGTAAGAAAACCACGGCTCTATGTCACTATGAAGTGCAAACTTAAGGTCACTATTACAAAATATTAAAACAGGCTCATGAAAAGTACATCAACTATGGTGGATAGATCTACATTTTTTTTGGCTCTAAAACACTTTAATATTACATTCCCAGACGTCCCAGACCACCTGCAAATGTGTCTGGAGTGAGTGGATTTGAATGAATGGAAAACTGAATGCATGTGATTGAAATGTGAACAGATGTTGATGCCTGTTCTGAACAGAGTCACAAGTGCAACAGGTGTTGTTAGAGAATCTGCCACAGTATAATGGTCTAGACTCAGCAGATTTATAACAAAGACCTTTCCAGCCAAACCCTTTACAAGAACTTTTCACAGATACAAATGACTCCTTTATAAGAGACGGACACAAATGTGTTAACATCAGTGAATGGGCCAGAGGTTACATGCCAGGTCCTTTAAATGCATCCATGCCTCCCTCACTTGCATCAAGATGTAAAGATAGGATGAGGAAACAAGGAAACTATTTAGGAATGGAGACGACCTCTCCAGTCCTGTTATTCTGTATGTTTGAATATGTTCAGACTGGATGCTGTAAATCATCCAGCCATAGGATTCATTATTGGTGATAACTATAATCCTCATCATTGAGAGCTGTATGCTAAGGTAGGGTGGCCCTCTCTCTGTAAGACCTGATGAATACTGGGATTCATTTATTTATAAAGCACTTACTGGTCTTATACCGCCTTACCTTGTTCCTGTCTTTTAATACAGGCACCTATAGAACACGCTCAAATGACTTAATTATGTTTCTACTGATCTGAAAATCTAGTTTTACTTGTTGTGCACCTGCAACCTGGAACAGCATGCAGGCAAAGCTGAAGGCTGCCTCATTTGTATCTCTAGGGCAATTTAAAAATTTAATTTTACCACATTTTACTTGTAGCTGTTCCTGTTTAATTTAATTGCCTTGATTATTCTTAATGGTTCTGTTTTTTACTGAATTGCCTTGCATTATTTTTATCATAATTGTTAATCCAGGTGTCCTTTTGGAATATTGTTATTTTTCAAGTTTTATTGTTTATTATTTACTGAATTCAATGTTCTTAACACCATTGTTTTCTATGTTTTTTGGGTTATATTACAAGTGAGGACTATACTTTTACCTCAATATATTCTGATATTAGATAATGGTTGAATGAATGAATGAATGAATGAAAAAGATGTAGGTTAAATCACTACTCTGTGTCCCTAAGTATTTCATTACTGTACTTCAGTAGAGTTTTCAGGTATCTGTACAATACTTGAGTATTCATTTTTTTGATGACACTTTTGCCTGGCACTCCTTACATTTTAACATAGATATCTGTACTTTCTACACCTTACTTTTCAAAAACAGGCTGATGAAAAGATGAAGAAAGAAAAGACAAACCCTTGGTGTATGGAGCAGTGCATATCACACATGACAGATGTAGCAACATAAAAGACGTAACAAGACAAAAGAGACAAGAGACATGACTGTCATCTGTTTAATGAATCTGAGACCAGGAGTACTAATACTGACATGGATGTGTCAGATGGTGGACATGGATGTGATGTGAGGTTCAGTAGCTTTCAACAGAAACAGTAGGTAGAAACATAGAAATACGTTTTACTTTTACTCTTTGAATACATGTCAGAGCTTGTACTTTTGTACTTTTACTGCACTGAAGTTGAATCAGTGCTTCTAGTTTTACCAGAGTATTTTAAACAAGTATCTGTACTTCTACTGGAATACAGAATGTGTGGTCTTTTCTTGAGGTCTTGAGGTCTTTCTTGAGGTCTGAACATTTTTGTAAATTACTGCAGTGAAACTACATCAAAGTCAATGTGGCTTCGTATCAGTGTATTCAGGAAGCATCCAGTCACTCAGAGAAGGATGCTCTCATGCCTCCTCAGAGATTCAGATATCTCTCCTCACTCCTCTGTGACATTATGTGATGAGGGCTGAGCCAAAGACTGAAGTATTGATCACAGTTTACAAATTCTATTCATGGTGCATTATTTTAAAGTAGGGGTAAGTCATCGTTCATCCAAGCATAACAGGTGTTTAAGATCAACGTCTGCTTGCTGCTCTCTGAGTGGGATGGATGAAATGACCAATGAAATGCATCGTGATTCACTGCAATTCAGCCATTGTCTGAAGTTTATCTTCTAACAACTTTTTTGAGCTCTGACAAAAACAAACAAACCCCATTTTCCATAAGCCTCCCCACCAGAGGCTTTAGTTACTGCATGTACACAGTTTTACGTACATGAGCAAAAACTAAATAAAAAATCCTCAAATAAAAACGATTAGTCAATTAAAAGCTGGGTCTCTAATAATAGTCGGACGAGGTTGACACAAATAAAAGCCGGTCCTCAAATACAGGCTGGTAAAAAATAATATGGATAAACTTGTGGTGTCTGTCATGTAACGTGCTGCTAGTTAAGCACAATGTTCACTTCTACAAGTTTAATTTAATATATTCAACAATATAATGCTGTTATTTTCAACACTTTGTTGTTCTAGATCATCATCTGAAGTGTTTTTGTCTGGTTTCAGTCACTGTAGGTGTGTGTCTTACTTTTTCAGTAAAACTGTTATTTGTAGAAACTTACAAGCATGACAGGAAGACAACATTTACACAATCAAAGCTCTGTTAAGCAATGAAACGCTTTTATTTTGTAAAGGGAAATGACGTTTAGCATTTGTGGAAAAGTGCATTGCTTACTTTTAACATCGCAAACAGGAGTGGATTAAAACGAGGTCTTTCTCAAATTATGACCATTTCTACTTATTAAACTGAAGAAATTATAAATAAAGGCCTGACTCTAATACAAGCCTCCTTTAAATAAAGTCCTGGTGCCTTCTGCAACTGAGGTAAATAAAGGCCAAGGCCACTATTTGAGGAAATACAGGTAAGAAAACTTAAAATAGACGTTTATTGTTTCTGGAAGCCAACATTATCTCAACAATACAACATCCAATCTTATTGTGTAGATCAAAATTAAATTATGGTTAAGATACAGATTGTATTTCACCTGAACACCTGCATATGATTAAAATGTCATACAATAGTAGTACGTTACTCCTAATGTATTGTGTTGCACTACAGAGAACAGAGACTTGTGATTCTCTCAGTATTAAGAATTAGTTTGGAATTACAGAAGGATGGATAAAGGTTAGTTGTGGGTGGGTGTTTAGATTACTGGAGCCTAGTGTAATGGTGAGTTTCAGTTATCCAAATATTCTATATTCACTTAACAATCAACACAATTACAGTGCAAAACTTAACATTCAGATTTTTCTTGTTTTGTCCAAAAGCCAGAAATATTCAGTTCTTTATCATAGAAGACAGAAGATTGAACCAAAAATATTTGTTTTAATTTTTAAAATTAAACTTTTAAAAACTTTCTCAGGAATGTGTCATAACATGTTTCTACTGATGCCCTGAGGTACTGAAGTTATCTAGATCTGAAAATGACTTGTTCCAAAAAAACACACTATGCATATTGTATAGTTTTCTTTGACCTGGGAGGACAGTGCTCACTAAGGTTGACTAAGTGCTCAAAGTGATAATTTTTTCATTTTTTTACTAAACTGGAGTCCTTTCCATTCTGTGATCCATAATGAGTTCACAGTCCCACATCGCAGTCCCACAGGACATTACACATCATAGTGCACAGCACACAATGCACCACTATATTTCTCACAGTACTTTACACAGTGCACCCAAGGGTGTTTGTTAGGAGCCACGTTCCATTTGTCTCTCTCTCACTTGCAGCCATATGTTTTATGAATTTATGTGGAGGCTATCTATTTCAACATGATCTTGTGTCACTTGATTGTCACAAAGATTGTTATCATGTTAAAATGTTATTAGAATCTTGGTAAAGCGCTAGTTGTATTTAGTTGGGGAAATCACATAGAATGTGTTGTTTTTGTTACACACACAAAAATCCTCTGTTTGTTGAATCTGTGATGCATCTGTGATGCATCTGTGATCCTTACCCTTGTTCAAACATTTTGGATACTGGTACCAATACTGATACCTTGGCTTCAATATCAGTTCTTGAACGATGATGATTTCAATACTAATTTTCCATTTTACCAACATGAAAATTACATTATATATTACAGTACAAATCTTTGGTGTCATTTTTCAGCTCATCAGCATTTTTATACACTCAAAGAAGTTTCATAACAGAAGGGCTGGACCCAAATATTTGACTATTTGCCGGACACAGTTTTTATCACAGGGTACCTAAGGAGCTCTGGTTGTCGTCATTGCTTCAAATGACTTCTCTTTTTGCAGTTCTCAATTTTAATATTCAAATATTTGCTTTTTTCCCCATTGTGCAATGGTGAGCAGTAAGTCAGTCACTGAGAAGACACTGAAAACTGTTATTTCTCAGGCCAGACATTAATTTGAACAAGAAGTGGTAAATGCCGCCAGTCACCATCATCTCTGCCAAGATGGGAGGGTCATCTTCAGCCCAGCAACCGGTTTCACTCACGGTGAAGTTTCAAACTCTTCCACTGTTTGTCAGAGGCTTTGTCTAATTTTCTTTGTGCAGCTCTTCATAGGGTTCCATGAGAGTAGATAAGATATGAAAGTTAATGTGCTGGATGGAAACACACCGATGAGTCTGACTCAGTCCGACCGGGCCTGATCAGTTGTCATGTCCAAATCACATTCAGAATCGATCCAACAGTTGTTAAGTGTGTCGTTAAGCCCAGCTTAACTGAAAACACCTGAATGCTGGGCCTTCAAAAACCCATTACCACAAGAGCAGGTTTGTGAAGTTCATGTGCAATAAATGCACTGACATCAAACACTGACTCTCAGAAGTTTTCAGTCCATGATGTGTATTTTTTTGTAATGACAGCTTTGGACAGATTAGAATTTTAATCAGATACCTGCTGAACCAACTGCTGGTTTAAAATGTAAGAGACAACTATTTACCAAGTCTGGAATAGGTCATCTTCTGCCTCTGCAGGTGTGAGCTGAGCTGTTTTACAAATCATTCAGTGGATATTTTCCCACACCATTATTGCTACACTTGTATATAAATAATTTGGTTGACTTCCAGTTTCTTTCTTTGCGATTCTTGAATTGTAAACAGCAGGGTTTCTGTGATATATATTTTACAGCGCCAGCTTACCCAGTTGCAAAATTATTAGCACAGCTGCTTTAGAATAGTATGAAATGTCATAAAGTCTTAATTACACAACTCTAAAGAGAGCTTTTAATTTGAAACAACAAGAAGACAAGACATTTGACGGAGATGAGAGGAAGAAAAAGAGAACAGAGTCAATTTAACTAACATCAGTGTGTCCTGAGTCAGACACTTTTAAACTACCATTCTATTAAGTATTTACTTTCATTACCAATAAAATGATTGTGTACTGTTTCCAGTTGATTAAGGAGCATAGAAGCAGATAGCCCTCAGAATTTAAAGCCAAAACATGTTGATGTCCCCCTGGTGGATGGATGCAGTACAGTCTTTTTAGTCTTTTTAGGTAGATTTCATGAGACTCGTTTGTGTTCAACTCATCATCTTTCTGATCAGTTTGTTTTTAATAAGCTATTTCATGTTATAAAAATGGGGGTTTGTTTTCTGTAATGACCAAATGATGACCATGTCCGGACTCCGTCAGACACACAGCCCCACTCCAATCCGGTGGATGTGATGCCCCCACATCTCTACTGTGCAGACTCTTGATATAAACCGTGTCACACACGCAACATGGCAGCACATTTTTACACAGTAGGAAGAAACAGTGTCACAACATCCATCCTTATGGTGAAATCATACAGCAATCATGCTGAATTTAGAAAAAAAATGTAATCATTCCTGATTACATTTATGATTTTTAAAACATAAATATTTTTTATTATTTCATTTTTATTATGTACTACATTGCCCCTCGCAGCTAGAACAAAACTCTGTCCCCCCACTGCTAAAATCCAAGAGGAAATACTAAGTGTGCACAATCGTTCAAGAGCATCACTGTATCTTTCCCTCTGTAAATAATGATTGAATGAATGAACATCCCTAAGTAGCTCATCCATCTTCTTAATCACCCCTAATGACCAGATGACGTGTGTGGAACTGTGTATGCATGCATATCTGAGTGTGTGGAAACTAGACTACATGCATGTAATACTGATTACACAGCAAGCTGATCTCACCTTCACTCATGACTCTGTGTGTGTGTGTCTTTGTATAGTTGTGTGGACACAGTTTAGTGCTATTCTATTTTTGAGCCGCTCCTCACAACACTAGATGTATGTCTAACGGTTCATACTTGGTTTTGGGGTTAAGGTTAGAATTAGGTTAAGTTAGGGTGTGTGTGAGAGTGAATGTGTACTGTAGTAGCCTAGCCCTGCATCCTGTAACGATGAGACTTTGAGAAAGGAAACACAATGAAGTAACACAGTGTGGTTGACAGTGATAGCTATGCGTATATGTTACATCTGTCTATTGGAGACTAAAAACTCCACACTTCTCTATTTACTCTGTTCATTTATTTATCTGTGCACATGAATGTACAATGCACACTGTTTTCTCTATTTACAAACCTAAGCATCCATGCAACCTACACACATTCAATCACAGACCCCATTTAACAAGTACTGGTTTAAGGGTGCACAGGGGCCAAAGTTAACATCTCCCGAGGGCCAAATGTGGATGGCCAGAAATGTAGATTTTACACACAGTGTGTATTTTATATAGCCCGTATTATTTGCCAACATATATCTATGTGATTAGTGAACTTAAAATTGTATTGTATTTAAAAATAACATAATGTGTAGTTATGCTTTAGTTTCTCGTAAGCTCATCTTAAACACACTGCTTTTGAACTGATATTTGCTATTAAATTAAACTATTTTAGTGACTCACATGCTCCCTTTATTTCCAATAAAATCACATATAAGCATGGACAAATACCCATCCATCCATCCATCATTGGCAGATGAGCCAAAAATATAATTTTGGACCCTGAGAATGCCTAATGGAAGGTTCCAGTTGGCTGCATATTGTTTATGTTACAGGAGTGAGCAACAGGGTGGTTTATTGGCAAGAAACTACTGATGAAATATGCACCATGATGCAGGGGTCACGATTTAATATGTTGCAATATATAGTTATACTGTGAGGAAGTAAGCCAGTGTGATTTTTTAAAATCTAATTGGAGGAAAACGTTCATAGTATACTGCTACTTCCTGTCTCAGTTTACATTGGTATATTCGAGACAGGCAACCACAGACTGTGAAATTCTGGGCCAATACCGATACTGAAAATGCCAATGCTGATACTATTATTATTTTCTCTTTGTTTGTGGTTATTTATGCTCCCTTTTGTGGCAGGGATCAAGAAATCATACATATATAAAAATAGGCTAAGTGAACTGTTTTAAGTCTTTCAGAACCTCATAACATTATCTTTGGATGAGCACAAATTTACTAGACATATTTATGCAACAATCATATCACAAATCACATAACAATGTTGAATTTTTAATAATACACCAGGATCAAAGGTTTCTTGCACAATTAACAGCATCATTCGGGATTTAAAGTGTAACTTTACACCCATTCTGAGTATAACTCCACCCATGGCATGATTCTGAAAATTGCTACAAAGTCTTTCAGAGGCTGAAAGTGTGGTGATTAGCGGCTGAAAGTCCAGGTGTGGATGTGTGACAGGAGTAGTTCAGGGACATCCGTATGACAGAGAATCACAACATTTATGCAGAACCACATGAGGGTCTGAAAGACTTAGTTTGAGCTTTTGTACTGGATTTACCACCTGAGAAAGGCCCATCTAAATAAAAATCAATATCTGTTTAAGTGTGCACTATATTCAGAATTTTTCTTGCCTCATATAGCCTCCTGACCTACCAGACTCACCAACAAAAAGAGCAATTCTGCAGCCTGTGTTGCTGTGTCACTGTCGGGTTTTAATGTGTTATCTCAGATTCAAACGGACCAACAAATTAACTGATTGAGGAAGTGGTTTTACGAGGCAAAATTAATAATGTTTGTCAGAGTTTGTCTGAAGGACAGGTGGACTAACAGTGATTTTTTTGTACAAATCTCATGATGTAGAGTCATACTCTACATTACTACTGGAGTACAACATGTTATCATCAAGGTAGGACGGTTCAAGAAGATTTTCAAACAGGAAGTGATGAGTTGACCCGTTTTCACCTATAAAATGCAGGGGTTTTTTTTTATATATTTGTCCATTTATATGTGCATTATCACCAGCATTGATGCGTTTCATTACAATTGGGTCATATGATTCTGTTTACAGCTCAAAAAACATGTTTTAGTGTTTAGTATCACTTAAATGTTAATGAAATTGAAATAAAAATAAGTGCAATCTGAGTTCTTATTCAATTTTATGATTCTTTTTATTTTCAGCAGCAGGAGGAGGAAATGCCAAGTAGTGTGAAATAGATCGGCTGCTGACATCTAGATATTTTACTACACAGAATACAGAACCGAGAAATACTGCACCGACAACAACAATCAAACTGTGTCTCTCATCACATTGGATTTGAGCAAATCACCTCTTTTAACCGGTTACCAGATTTATCTCGATAGAACAAATGCTTTGAGCAGGGTCTCACTTCTCTTTCATTCTCTTGTATTGCTCAGCTTGAATACACAAAATTAAAAAATGATATAAATAATGAAAGATGAAGATGAAGCGATCAGATTTTATCAACTCATTTTTTAAATCACATTTAGAAAACGGCCCTTGAGCTGATGTCATTAGTCACTTCCTGTTCTCCCAGGACTTCCCCTTCTCTTGCTCAAATTAACACAGGGCCTCATATTTAATGTAGTCCTAATTTACCCTGGCCTATTTCTAAGCCTGACCCCAGACCAGAGCATTCACAGAATGTTGCTCACATAGTACTCACTGTTCTACTCACAGTCTCTGTAATATTAGATTTGTTAGTGGTCTCTTACATAGTTTTAAAGCATTTCAAATGTGTCTCACAGCCTGTAGTGTCAACAGACAACAATTAGAAAAATATTCATTTGACAACAGCTGAATTGGAACATTTTCAAAGATTAGTTTTTCCTCAGCTGAATCATGTGACCTGGACACAAAAACAGCAGAATAAATATGACTAAAGGAACTTGGAACTCGGAGTCTTGTTCACAAGCGGGGGAAGGATGCAGTGGGAGATTGACAGTGTTGTTGGCGGTTTGTTGTGGTGAAGAGGGAGCTAAGCCAAAAGGCGAAGCTCTCAAATTACCGGTAAATCAAGGTTCCCACCTTCACCTGTGGTCATGAACTGTGGGTAGTGACCAAAAGAATGATATCTCAGACAGGGTGTGGAAATGGACTCTCCCTGAGAGATAGGTTGAGGAGTTCAGCAGCTGGAAAGGGCTGAGAGTATAGCCGCTGCTCCTCCACATCAAGAGGAGCCAGAAGAGTTGGTTGGGGCATCTGGTCAGGATGCCTCCTGGACACCTCCCTGGTGAAGTGTTTCAGACATGGGCAGACCCAGGACATGCTAGAGGGATTACATCTGTCTGCTGGACTGGAAACACCTCTGTGTGTCCCAGGAGGATGTGGAGCGGAAAGGGAGGTTTGGGCATCCCCACTTAGGCCCCCATGACTCGGACCCGGATGGAATATGGCAAGTCCAGTCATCTATTCATCTAAGATGTTTGATTTAGTATCCATACCTAAACTAGAGCTATCAATGGTGGGGAACACATGCAACAGATATGTATAGCTCCAATTCATATCTGTTGTATGTGACAACTTTCGTAAACCTTGTTCATTAGCCAGCTACAGGGATTTTATGTAGCTAAGTTACGCTAACAGGCTGGGTGAGTACGAGTAAACTCTTGACAGTCTTGTTAGACAGTAGAGCTGTCTGTCAGGAAAAAATATCTTTTGATGTATACAATTAATTATATAAATATAACATATATAATTCTATTTTAATATAATTTCAATAACATAAGCTCAAAATGTCTGACTCAGCAGGCGAGACAGCTGGCCATCGAGCCATCATGCACAGGGTAATTAGCCATTGAGACCAAAACAGTTTTTTGTACGAGGCTGTAAAGATGCTCATTTCTCTTGTAAAGTTGCACATTTTAACATGGGGTCCATGGGGATTGACTCACTTTTGGAATCAGTCTCAAGTGGACATTCAAGTAACTGCAGTTTTTAGTAGTACAGTGCTTTCTTTTCATCTTTCAGCTTTGGAGGTTGTTGCTTAGTGTGGTGGGCCCCAGGAAGTCCTAGTTCAGTTTTATTCATAGGCCACATGAATGCACACTGTTTCTTAGTAGATTACTTTAACAATCAAAATATTTTACCTTTAATTACAGAAACTAATAATGTTTTACTATTTATAAAACGCAGCAACACAAGTGGTGAAGATCATACAATACACATTTCTGTACATACACACACAGCTCAATTCACACTGATGATAATCCTGTGTCGTAAACAAAGTGGATGAGGCTTTGTAAGAAATGTTCATATATAGAGCAGGTGGGTTTTCTACACCTGGTAATGGTGTCACTTTACAGTCATCAACTCAGATTATACTCCTGGGCCAATAAAAGATGCAGAAACTTTGGCCTTAAAAACAGTGAATTCCCGGTACAACAATACAGCCCAACCTAACTCTCACCTATGAGTGAAATGTAACCTCCTGCTTCCCATACACAGCTGAGAATTAAGGCAGGCACTAAGTCTGCTGATTTTAAATTTGCACAAATATCCAGCAGCAAATCTCTACACAAAGTAAAGAGTGTATACGTATATGTTACTGTACCTAAAGTAATGGTACCGTTGTTTCTGCAGTTCTAGGTAAATTGTGTCTCTCATGTTTAATTTCCTGTTAAAAGGAACCTCTGCTGTTTCTAGTTTAACTGTTGCCCCGCAGGATTAAGTAGAAAGCTACTCACATGTGTTCTTATTCCATGTGTCCAACCTACTACACTCTACTGTCTCTGATCACATCTCATGCAGCACAGTTAACTCATGTGCAGTGTTAGCACACCCAAATTCAGTGCTACTATAAGTACAGCTGGGCGATAAAATAATAATTATCATTTTTATATTGTGATAAATATCACACTGTTGTTTACACTATCAGCAACACTTACAAAATGTTTCAATGTTTTACTTAGTTCGTTTACTTATGTATATTTTGATGTTGATCATTATAATTCATGGTTCTGACCATAAAGAGTAATAACCTTAACACTGTTTTCATCTTGTTGCACTCACTTTATTCATTTTGATCTAATATTGTGAAAGCCAGTGTAAGAAAATAAAAAAACAAAGTCAACAAAATAAGCACTCAATCATGAAATCATGAAAGACTACAGGTGTGTTTCTGGTTTAGTCTTTCTATGTTCATCTATGTTCATTCTATGTTGTTTTTGTCAAATAACTGCCTGCTTTCTTAAACTTTCACTCTGGACTAAAAATCAGCCTTTAAACTTCAAAGAAATAATGATTTGATATTTTTGATTTTACCATTTTGATAAATTGTTATTGTGACATTTTTAGCTGTTTTGCCCAGCTCTAACTGTAAAAAAAAGCAAAACTAAAAATCTGATCACATCTCTATCATACATCAAATATGAGACGTATATTCAATTAAAGCTCAATCCAATCAAGACCAACTGAAACAAAAATTGTATCAAACATGAGATGCATCTGCAATGACTGACAGCGTTGACACACACACAGTAAACTGTCGTCAGGTAGTTGATAAGTGTTTCTGGCAGTTGCTAATGTGTTGCTGGGTTGTTATTTAGATGTAGTACAGTAGGTGGGTTTAATTAACTTTGAATGCTACAAGGATGTATCATGTAGTCCTGTAGTGTTGTGCTGGGTGATAACACGAATGATAATTACTGCAATAATAAATGAATAATAACTTTAATCAATAGAAATATAACAAATCTTAATAATTATTAATTCATTATTATAATTTCAATGTTAGACAACAATAGAGGGCAGCAATACTCCAGTGTAGCATCTAGTCTGCTTAACTAACAAAGAAATTGCATCATTTACAAGCACAATGCTGAGTGGTTGTTCCACCTCAGATTTGTGACATATTCCGCTGTTTGAGCGGGCCTTATTCCCAGGTCAGACTACACAATATCAGTCCAATTATGACCCATTCTGGCTTACATTGGTTCAAGCAGGAAACAACAAAGGACCATTGAGACCAATAGATAATTTTATCATGTATGGTGTGTCATTGTAACAGATACCATATCTGGGATGCCTTGTAACATTCTGACAGAAAGACTAGCATGTTTGCACAATGGAATTTGACACTTTTGTGACATTGTCCAATAGGAACACAGAAGGCTTGTGCTGTGCAATACTGTAAACCTGGATAAGTGATCACTATTTTTACTACTTTAGTACTTTTGAAGGATTCACAGCTCCTACTGTACTGCTGTTTATGCGAGCCAAGAACACCAACACAAGCCAGCCAGTATCAAAGAGTACAGAAGCATCAATGTAAGTCCTCTGCAAGTATCACACCTGCCGCTTCGGGTGTCTGTTGTTTTATGCTTGCGCCTAGTCTCACATAGCCAGATCTATCTCCACATTTCGTTAGCACTGTGCCAGTGCTGTAGATAGGCACCCTCCACTATCGTTCTGGGAATAGGGGTAAAAGTTGTCTGAGTTGTTTGGCTAGTTTGTGAGCGGTGCTGAGCGCAGGATGTTGTGACAGTGCATTTGCAAAATAGTGTGTGTACAGAAGTTGTGGAACGAATCGTGGTATTAAAATGACTAAATCCCTACAAAACAAAATGGCATTTAGTTGCAGCTCAGAGGTTGTTGTTCTTTCACGTAGGGAATAGGGATGCACCGATCCACATTTTTTCATTTTCCACTTTCTACATATTTCCATACAGTGGACATGTTGTGTGGAAAAGTTCGCTAGCCCCAGTGCTGCTCAATGCTAACCTGCTAGCTGCCTGGCTGCCAACTGCGGAATGGATTTCCTGAAAGGAGGCGTGTCTCATCTCTCTGTCTCATTGAAACACGCCTCCATTCAGGAAATCCATTCTGTAGTTTGCAGCCAGCTAGCAGACTAGCTGGCTGGAATCACTTGTGGAGTCATTTCAGCAGACGTTAAAGCACAGACATAACTCATGGATCGGAAATTTCCGCAGGTTGGATCGGAAATTTCCGATCTGTGAATTATGTTGGAACCCGATACCGATACTGGATCGGATCAGCCCCATCCCTAGTAGGGAAGGGGACTTTCAAAATGATAACACATGGATAGAAGAAGCAAGGAGACTGACAATCCTGGCACTGCTGCCACTGTGCGACAGAAATATTCACCCTTATTCCAGCAGAGTACTTCCAGTAAGCCAGACTAAACTGCGCCTATACTTATGAGATATAAAAAAACACAGAGTCTACTAACAGCAGCAGGCAGTACTGTACCAGAAAGTACCTGCCAAAGCATCACCCCTCACAGACTGGTATTAGACCTATCACTCACTGAAAAAAAAGTGTGAAGCTAAATGTTTACATTTACATCTGTACAGGTTGAGTTGTCAATAGCTCAACTAGAGACCCTTTTGGAATTGTACCTGTCAGAACTGCCACAGATTGGTCTGAACCACGTATCAACAATACCGTCACTAACGTTATACCTTTATGAGCCATTACTATATTGCCAACTTATCAATGTAGAAGAATTGTTGTGAGTTCGGAATCAAACTTCATTCATTTACTCTGATAGCTTTCTCCAGCAGGAGAGCAACGGCAACACTGATTCTCATTTTGCTTCTATTTTTATCATTTTCATCTTTTCTTTTACTCTGTTCATTGTTTCTTATCGGCTGTGGTGGCAGTGCTGACAATGATCGCTTTGAAAAAAACTTCAGTTGTAGTTCTTTTTACAGTTTAGTGTTGCATTTACAGTTCACTTCCACATTAATAGAAATAGGTTAGGATTGGCCTGGTGAGAACAGCTATTCCTATTTACTGTGTGTATTAAGACAGGGATGCAATTTTCAATGCAATTGTGTGCAGACCACTGGGGATTTGAAATTAAGATGCATTTGAAATGTACACTGTGAGCTTTGCTTTAACAGTTTGTTCAAAAATATTTTAGCAACACTGGACAAATTGCAACCATGTTTATACTCAATCCATATTCATACAGAGTCAAGATGATGAAAATTGTGTCACTGTCCAAATACTTCAGGACCTGACTGTATTTCTAGCATCCAAGCTGCTCTCCATTTCAACAAGGAAACTGTGAGCAAGACATGAAGAACAGTGTAAGTACTGATACAGGACGCTGCCATAGAGCCACAACCAAAGTAAAATGTGTTTTTTGAAAAGTGGCTAATTAGAAACTATAGACACATTACACAACCATGTACAAATGTAATTCAAACTACAAATTTTAATGTGCACTGATTGTACGATGAATGTCAACTGTGTAGCTGTATTACGTAGGCGGTAATCAGTACAATATTTGAAAATGTACATTTTAATGATTTACATGATGGAGACCTGCTACAGCTGTCTGTGATAGCTGTGATACTGAAATTTCAGTTCAGACGTTTACTTGTCATACAAATAATTGTGATTACTGATATTGTCTATAAAATCAGAATAAACCATGCACTATGGCTAAAAAGGTCATAATTAAATTACGTAGTAATTGTAACAGGCCTAGGAACTACATGTTGCCCCCTAAAGAGAGCACTGTGGGGACATAAACATATTTATGTTCCCATAAGTAATACTAACTCAGTGATAAACCACAATATCAGAAGAACTGTATCACATCGCATTATCTGTGTTTCTTAGCTTTCTCTGCAACATGTTACAGTTTTATCACTGGCACCAATGCTTGTCAAATATCTGAACTTGAATGTTAAAATCATATACTACCTAGAGCTCTTCTTTAGTCAGCATAATTAAACTGCTTTGCTAGTTTGCACTCTAGCATGTGAACCTGCAGTTATATATTCCAGCTGTCTTAAAATCTGCAGCTGCATCGTTTATGGTGTATTGTACACCCAAGTCAATCACTTCCTCTTCCACTTCCTTTCAAAACATATGAGCAGCTAGAAACCCACTGTGTGCTTTAAGAGTATGACCACAAGGATTCAAGTAAGAAAACAATACGCACACTGGGGAGATGATGACATGCAGCTACTGTAAAACAGGCACCATGAGTAGCTTGAGAGCTACAAACTTTAGCTAATGGGTGGCCTGACCATTTCTGCCCATATAGACCCCATAGACTCCAGAAAAGAAATGGACGTGTCCACTGTGAGGTCACCCAATGGTTTGTGGACACTTTTTTTGCAGCAAGAAGTTACCATATTTGGACAAGAGGGTGAAGCTGGAGAAGAGCAATGAGTGAATCTTAATCTCAAGCTAATGCTAACTTAGTGAAAACACTAACCGACTTCTAACTAACACTTACATGTTAAATGCCACCAAGTAAAATCAGCTCTTGATGAATGTTAACACATACATGTGTTTGATAGCTTTGCTAGCCTGCTAATTGGCACCAGCAGGCCTAATTAGCAGGCTAGCTGGCATAGCTGCTAACATTAGCTAAAGTAGTTAAGCTAGGCTAACAGGCCAGGTATTGTAATTAAATCGTGGTAAACATAGAGAAACTCTTGAGTGGTAGAATTCTCTGATGGTCTTGTAGAGCTGTGTATCAGGAAAAATCTGTTTTATTCCATAAAAAGATCAGAAAGTCTGACAAGCAAGCTGTCCATCAAAGAACACACCAGACAATGGACAGAATCCACCTGTCACTCAAAGCGGCTCCCCTTAATGAAGCATAACTTTAAGTCTTGAAACAATTTAAACACGTGAGTTTTATAAAATTTCAGTCCTCTATACAGTTGTCATGGATGCCTATAGAGGAGACCGGTGTAATGTTAAGTTTCTGTAAACATATTTATTTCTGCTGTAAAGATCAGCATTTTAAAATGGGGATCTACTGGGATTGATGTGATGTGTGTTGATGTTGATGTACATTATATCAAAATCAACACTAATGCCATTATGTATGTGTTATATGTTATGTGTTGTGTTTTATGTCTGCTGCGAACCCCAGAAACATTAGCTGATTGCCATGGCATTCAGTTAATTGGGATCCTTTTAAGTAAACAAATAAATAAATATGGGGACTGACTCACTTTTGGAGCCAGCCTCAAATGGCCATTAGAGGCAGGTCTTTTTGACTGCAGTTTTGAAGCCTAGAGTTTGCATTTTGACTGTTGCCATCTTGGCTTTTTGGAGGCAGAAGTGACTATATTTGGACAAAAGGGGCGGAGCTGGGGAAGTGTGAGGGATCGTGGTTGAGCTAATGCTAAACGCTATCTTACTGACACATTAAAGGGTAAACTTCATCAAGCATTTGTGTAGCAAAGTCATTTGACAGTCTTGTTAGAGTAACTTATCAACCATATAGTCCAGCTGTCTGTCAAGAAAAACTCCTAAACTCCAATGCAACTCAATAGGCCAGCAAACTGACAATCGCACCTGTCAATCAAACCTCGTCAAAGCTTTCCGCCAAAGCCCTAAAATCTTATTGGCGGAGAAGTAATTTAAAGATGGACCACCAGAGGGTTCAAATAAAACAAGTAAAACCAGAATGACTCCTGGAAAAAATTGTTTATTATTATTGTCTCTTTTTAGAGAGGAGTTCAACTTAAGTTTATTGGAGCCAGGCCTTTTTGGAGCCAGCATCAAGCTGCCATCGTTGGTATTACACTTAGCACAAAGACACTTTGACTTCACTTTCAAGCCATGGATGTTGCACACTGGTTTCAAACCAGCAACAATGAAAAACTTTGGCCCAATGGTACCCACAGATTTCATGGGCAGTAAGTATGAATATCTGATATATGTTACATTTGAGAAAACTACTATAGGACATGTTGTTCAGTATAATATTTCCTAGGACATGTATGAACTACAGAGCCTCTATAAGCCAGCACATGTTAAGCTTAGGCTATGTTGAAAATAACAACACGGGCTAACTATTTAAAGTGTCTACAGTTATTTAATGATTTCCTAGAGAATTCATTGTGTCATGTTTTAGTGTACCCTTCGTGTACGCTGGGTTTTCTTGGCCTACCATTTTGGCTGTGTTGAACAGTACTAACCTGAAGCCGCCTGTCAGCGTGAGGCAGGTTGGAGATGCTCACTCAGTGAATGACAGCAGCGGCAAATACAGGGTCACGCGCAAGCGAACGCTCTCGCGCATGAAGTGTGTGATGCTGTGGTGCAAGGTAACGTTCGATCATATTTTTGCTCTCCTTACCCTCCGTCCTGCTCCGTATTGGCTGGCGCTCCACCGGGCCCGGTTGTCCACTGCTGACTCTCCGTTACCGGGCAGCGACCCAGAGTCTGAATCCTCCCCTTCCTCCAACTCCTCTTCCCCCTCCTCCCTGTCCTCCGCCGCCGTCTCCCTCTCCTCCGTTTTCAGCCGCTTTGCCGCCCTTCCGTACTCCCCTTCCTCAGGCTGACCGGTTCCTTCTACCTTCGACATGCTCGCGGCTGACTGCGGTGGACCTGTTGGAGAACGGGACTCTGTCTGGAGGTGGTCAAACTGACACGTCCATGCCAGCAGCTATCCTGTCGTGTCTCTCCGTGTAACCAAGCTTCCTCGTCTCTGGCCGTCTCTCTGTGTCTCTGCCTCTGTCCGCGGCTGGCGGACCTACTCTCTGTTTCTGCCTGTCTGTATCCTTCTTCAACACCAGTGATTTTTCATGTGTGGAGGTGTGAGTGGACAAGACACATCCCGCCCCTTACTGTTGTCTTATTGGTCAGTCCGTTCCTGCGCCTTGGAGATACGGCGTGTGATTGGCCAGTGGCAGTGCGTCAAGAGACAGTTCTCCACGCTCTGCAGAGGAGTGCGCAGAGAGGGGAATGGTGGGCTAGATAAAAACAGAGGAGACAGACAAAAAATAGCGGGGAGGAGGATAGCCGAGAGACAGGGGCACTGTTTCTTGCTGCATCATTAAAGGGCTGACTGGCTACATTTGTAAAATTTTAACCACAGTAAGACCGAGCTGTAACATGGTGCAATGATGGATCACACACTGGAGTCCAAAAATTAGGGAAATTGGAGGATGGTGGCAAATTAATTCATCTCTCTCTCTCTCTCTCTCTCTCTCTCTCTCTCTCTCTCTCTCTCTCTCTCTCTCTCTCTGTGTGTGTGTTTTGGTGGAGGTGGAGGGGGGTGGGTACAGCATAATTTTTGGAGACTTAAAATCCCTTGACACTTCCAAGTCCTGAATATGGATGCAGTTCCAAACCTGCTGAATTCCCATAATGCAACAAACAGTATTTGTGTTTGGAACATCATTGCTGTTAAAGGTTATATATGTTATTCATTAGTAGTCTCCAAGAGCTAAGTGTTCTTTTATGCTGCCAAATGGATGATTGTTGATTGCTTTCTCTATTCTCTATGAAGGTCAACTGGCCTTTGTTGCATACTCACTGTAATATCCATTGTTTCACACTCTACTCTTTTAGGACACTCACCGACCTTGTCTTAATCAGTTATTGCAAACAACACCTGAAGCAAATTACAGTCTTCCCTTTACATCAGAGTAATGGCCCCTAAACCCAACCCATCCTTTGGCCTGATGTCTTTGTAGTCTGCTGCTCCTAATGAATTTGTTACATAAAACACTAAAGCATGAAAAATGTATCTCCATCTCTGCTGTTAAGGGCCAAGTTGTGGACATATTTAAAGATAGCTGCAAACTTCTAATAAGTCACTAGTTTTAAGGTTTTACTTATGGTCATCTTCAGTAATATTTCACTACAGTGATTAATTGTGTTTGTTCTGTTTGTGTGTGTGTTTTCTAGTAACTGTCAGGCTGATATCACATATAAGAAAGTGATCACTTGCCTTTGATGACTTGACCACAACACTATCACTATCTCAAAAAAAAAAAAAATCTGCTTCCTTTACTCCGACTGAAACAAAATAGCATGCAGTTTTCTTCAATTACACTGTAATTACCCTCCCTGCCCACTCTAAAAATGTGGTGATGTCAGTTTGTTAGATAAAAAAATGTGAGTCTGGTCTTTAAGCAAATAAGTTATGGTGACTTTAGCCATAGCTCTATGCAGGATGACATAAAGGTCCCTCTAAGGCAACAGGCCTCTTCTTTTTATATAATTTATCCTGTTGCTCCTAAGTTAAAGAAACCCATTTCAAAATAGTGTCAGCAATATAATCTGTAAGTGACATTCTGCACAAAAGAATGAAATGAAACTATTCTATCTATCTTCGATCTATTTTTCATGTGTTAGAATATTCTGGTCTGACATACACAGTTGGTTATCTTTGAAGATGGATGACATACCTCCTATACGATACAAACATTTCAGGCACTGTCAATCTGGTGATTATATTGAGTAAATATCACATTCATACTTTTAAGTGGAATGGAATCTCTCGTGAACAACTATTTCAGGTCACTAAAAATAAGGAACTTTTAATGTCTCTTACCTGACTCCTTGGTGCTCCTTTTTATTTTTATATTTTTGTTTATTTATTGTAGAGTTTTTATTTTTTAACATCCTTTTCAGATTTTCAGTATGACTGCTTTATCATTTCATGTTTATATATGTAAGAAAGTGATCTTAATGTTTGGCCTGGTAAAGTAAAGGTACAAAAAACATCCAGGTGAAACAACCACAGCCAGCTTTAAACCTAAGAAAGGCTATTAACAGAAAGTATTTCTGCTGGAAAACAGGTGTTTTCAAAGCAGCCTGCCCTGAAGCCAGAAGCATTCCATGAGTCTGAACTAACTCCGGGCCTATTTCTGTTTTGTCAGTTTTGTTTCCTGGACCAGTATGGAGTATCTAGAACAGAACTTAAAAGCATCAGACACTGATGTTATCACAGATAAGGAAGGGTACGTGTGGCCCTGGTTTATAGCACCCATGGGTGGCATGTGGGTGGTGGCAGGTCCTCAGTTGACATTAAACATATGTCTTACTGTGTATCTAACTTGGTTTGAAAGTTGACCAAGATAATGAAACACAATTAGAATATAATTATTGTCAAATGAGCTGCAAAAACTTTATGCAAATTAGACCAAATCATGATATCAATGTCAACCACAGTGTAATCTGACTCATCACTGTGGTTAGTAGCTTATTTCCTCTCACTATATGTTTATTGTGTACTAAAAGCTGTAGCACAGTACAGCAATAAGATGCATTATCATAAAGTTTAAACATTTATACCCTCGCAGCAATATACTCTAAAAGGTGTCCAATCTCCAACTGTCTAGTTATGATTGCACTTGTATTAGAAGTTATGCACAGTACAGTATATAGCAGCATTTCCAATTATTGTACCACTTGTTAGTGTCTGAATTGAGAATTTAACTTTGATTGCATTTGTAGTTTTTCTGGTTTTATATCTATAGAGTTCAGGGGAGTCAAACTTCTTACTGGTTTTAACAGACGACATCACGTCACCTCAGTCATGGCTTCTCTCCACTGGTGCCCTGTTCCTTTTAGAATTTATTTTAATTATTACCCTTGCCCCCTGTCTGTCTGAAACTGAAACTCTAAAGCTCATTTTGACTTGAAAACTGTACACAAGGTATGTCCATATTTCAGTCCTCCTCAAAGATGGTCTCGATCAGGAGGATGTGTTTTAAAGGATTTACTATCTAATTTTCCTCAGTTACCTGCTCAATACTGCCCACTGTGGGAATTCAGCACAGTGGCATTATTCAGTGTGTTGGATATGATCTAGTCTCACATTGCCAGATCTCTCTGCACACTTCATTAGAGCCGTGACAGCTGTAGATAGGTGTGTCACCCTCCACTATCACTCTGGAATAGAGGTGAAAGTTATTTGGGTTGTTTGGCTAGTTTTTGAGAGCAGGATGCTGCGACAGTGCATTTGCAAAGTAGGGTTGGGAGATAAGTTGTTCTGGTGGAACATATACATGAGGGAGTGCCTGTATTAAAACAACTAAATCCCTACAAAAGAAAACGGCACATAAAAAGATGTGTCTTTGTCAAAACTTGCCCTTTTCAGGGTGTAGTTGCAGATCAGAGGTTGTTGTTCTTTCACGTATGGAGGGGGACTATCAATAACACACAGATAGAGGAAGGAAGGAGAATGACAATCCTGCTACTGTGCAGCAGAAATAGAGTGCTTCCAGTGGGCCAGACTAGATATCTAGAGATCTAAAGGAGTGAGGGTCTGCAACCTCTGATTGTCTAGTTTTCTTTGTCCACACAGACTCTGGTGATGTTTTAAATGTTGTAATTGTAGATATTCAGATATTCATATGATGTTTGTCTATTTAAAATATAATTCTACAGTCAATAAAGTCACAGATTGTCATGAAGATAGTAAAGCAATGTATAGTTGTGTGTGAAACATCTCAGACTGCATCTCTCGTCTCACGTGATACACCTCACCAACAGTAAAAACAGCTGTTAGCTCAGCATATTTCACCTTGTTCTTTGACAGTGAAGTGAAAAAGTATTAAAAGAGGTGAAAATCACTACAAGTCTGGTGATGTTGAAGCTGCAGAGACATCTTCAGTGACTCTGAACAGACTGTGGAGAGAGACAGTTATAATGACATCACTTCACAGTCATAGAAGGCAGGACTGTCCAGGAGGCCAGGAGACCTGGGGACTGGCTGGGAGGCATCAAGTGGAGATGGGACCTCTGCATCACAGCTGGCACCAGACTCTCAGGGACTGATGAGGTAGCACAGGAGGCACAGGAGACTGCTGTGGTGGTACAGGATACTACTGCAGCAGCACAGAAGTCACAGGAAACTGCGGCAGCAACACTGGAAGCACAGGTACCGCTGCAGCAGCATGGGGTCTAGAGTCAGCTGTGGCAGCACAGAGACTGGGATTGTTGGCGACAATGTCAGTACAAGTGGAGTCCCCTCAAGAATTAGAGGACTCAATTGCACAGGCACTGGGGGAGTCAATTGCGGCAGCACTGGGTCTGGAGACAGCTCAGGGTCTGGACATGTCAGTGGCAGCAGTGTCCCCTCTGAGACAGAGGACAAGGAGACTGGAGGAGACAGAAGCAGGGTGCTAGGCCCTGGCGTGCCACAGAATGTTAACAAAGTAATAAAATGAGGACATTTCTAATGGATTTGTGAGAGAAGCTGTCACATGTTGAGAGAGGAGTTATTTCTTACACTCAGGATGTCCAGCAGCATGTGATTTAGACCTATGAAGATTGAGCACCATTTGTCACAGACTCTGAAACAGTTTAGAAGGTGATTATACATACTGATCTCCAAAGGACAAAGCAGACACTTCTGACAGATGAGTGCATCCCTTTTTTACACTGGTTGGCTGATGAGCTGGCAGATGAAAACTGATGCATATGGAAAATGTATTGCCAGTAGACAGAAAGCTGATGATCCAGAAAATATGTAATGGCCATCAACTTTACACTTGGGAGCTGCTGTAATACAGATGCAGATTAACTTTATTAATCCCCAGGGGGAAATTCACATGTCAGCTCAAGAAAAGAAAAGAAAAGAAAAGAAATGAAAAGAAAAGAAAAGAAAAGAAAGAAAAAGAAAAATGAAACAAGTAATCAGTGAGTTATTTACAGAATTATTAGTCTATTGTCAGTTTACTCTAAAGTCTATCTTCCATTGACTAGGGTGTTGTACAGTCTGATGGCAGTGGAGATGAAAGATATTCTGTAACCTTCAGTCTTGCATTGTAGGATGGTGACTGCCCCAAAAAAACATACATACAGGTCAAAGAGGGGCACAAAGAAGGCTCAAAGACTGCACTGGTCTAATTACTGCCACCAAGGAGGTATGTGATCGCTCCCATCCATCTGTCTGTCCATCTGTTCATCTGTATGATTATGCAAAAACTACTGCACCGATTTTCATGAAAGTTGGGGTTAGCAATCCATAAAAGGGAGGTGGAGACTTTTTTCCACTTTATTTTTAACAATGAAGAGCCACAGTTTAACCTAAATTTAAAGCTAGAATTACCACTCTGCAATTGTACACTTCCCCAAACCAGTCAAGTTTCACTTTACATCCATGTCTGTCCAGACTCCTATAATATATGTAGAGAACACTCTTAAAAGGTCTTCAATATGATAAGGTATTTTTGGAGTTGTCACTATATTGACATATACTGTATTCTCTTACAGGGGAGTATGGTGTTGAATACTGGACAGAAACACGTTTTTTACATTAAATTTAAATGTCCCTGTGAAGTTGACCTTTTGGATATAAAATGTCATCACTTCATTATTTTATATTATTTTATGTGAATTTTTATCGTAATTAGCATTTGAATTTGTGAGGTATCTCCAAAAATGTGTTACGTTAGGTCACAGTGAAATCCTTGAGTCCAAATGGGCAAATGTGAAGAGACATGTTCACGAGAATCATACGGACAGACAACCTGAAAACCTTTGACTTTTGTTACTATGGTAACAATCAGTTAAGCTAACCAGTGGCACAAAGTATTATTGTATTATACAAAATATGGAATATGAAGAGTGGAGTGTCATCCTGTTAAGTAATAAATAAGCCAATGCATTAGTATGTTAAAGTGTAATACCACTGACCACTAGATGCTGCTCCAAAAGGCCCTTCCAACAGACTTACACTGAACTTCTCTAATTTCCCAAGAATACTTTTTCTGTTCCCATTCATTTTATTTGGATACTCTAATAAGTGTTCCGGTCTACCTTTAAATTATTGCTCCATTAATAAGATTTTAGGGCAAATGGAAGGCTTTGATGAGGTGTGATTGACATCTTGCTCATCTGCCAAATCAGATTTTCTGAGCTGCTGTTTATTGAAGAACATTTTTTTTTCTGACAGACAGCACAACTATAGTTGTGGATAATAGGTCACACTAACAAGACCATCAGATGACTATGTTACACAAATGCTTGATGAAATTTAACGCTTTACAGAGTCAGTAAGCTAGTATGTAGCATTAGCTCACCCATGACCCCTCACACATGTCTCTGACTGCTCTCACTCCCACAGCTCTACCCCTTTGTCCAAATATGGTCACTTCTGGCTCCAAAAAAACAATATGGTGACAGCTAAAACACAAACTACTGGCTTCAAAACAGCAGTTCAGAAATCAGTGGGTGATGTCATGGTAACTCCATCCACTTCTTTCATACCAATAGCCCAGTGTACAGTGCAACATCTCTATATAGAGAATCTTTGATGTCACTATGTATTCAGACAAATGATACATCTATGGTTGGTGCTAAATTGGATCAGCAGGAGCAATGCTCTACAGCTGTAATTGGCTTTTTCACTACACGGTTGTGATTGGTTCATTAGCCGCTGCTACACTGAAATATGTTGTATTACTGCTACTGCACTAAGCCAGTGTTGGGTTTGTCTGTTTTGGGCTTTTTAGTTAAGGGGATTGTTACTGCCTCTTAGTGCCTTGTGGTTGTTTTTGTACATGGCCTGTGCTCTCTCTCTTTCTCCTTCCACCTTTTCTGGGCCAGCTGACTGACATCTGAATAGTCAAGGCTGCAGCGAGTTGTTCATCAGCTGGGGATAAAGGCTCAGGAGAGGCAGCAATGGTTCTCTGCAGATCCCTCAGCAGTGCAGCAGTTGCATTGGGTTTAGTTTAATTGTTTGGCCTTGGTTGTCTAGCTTAACTTCACCTTATATCTTTGTTCATTAGTTAAATTGTTGATAAATTCAGTTTCATTTTTGAACTATACCTCTGCCTCTCCAACTCTTCCTCTTGTTGTTACACCCGTCATACCCCTAAACCTGACAGCAATGTAACAATATTCTAACTCTGGTCCACACTCACGTGCCATGAAATGGAAAAAAGATGTCGTTTTTTCTTAGTTACTATATACTGCTGTAAACTCTTCAGTGAACCACACTGTTGTACTTGGTGACATATTCCTTCATTACCATGAACACATGCACTGTAATGTATTTTGACTCAACACACCACCCTGCTGCCACAAATACTCACTAGAGCATCACGTGTGGATTCATCTGCCGCTGAAAATAGTCCCCCAACAAATGCTCTGTTTACTCCTGTTTGAGCTACATTGGCTCCTGTTTGAGCAACAGGTTAGGTTAAACAGAAACCAAACAAAGGTCCCAATGAGCCTGATGAGGTCATAAAGTATACTGAGAGATGACTAATATGTTATGGTCTTTTCATGACATTGTCAGTGACTGTGAAATAAATCTTGCATACATCAAGCCTTTTCCTTTAAAACTAATACCAGCATGCATTAGTGGTAGATTTTAGTGTGTGTGACCACATTTAAAAATCTTAAATCTATAGATTTTTTCTACCACCACAAGGTAACACAAACATAGCAGAAATCTTTCAGTCTTAAATCTTGTCCACAATGCAATCATTCATTAGTCACTGGCCATAAAACACATTAGTCAGAGAATGGTGTGTGTCACAAGGCTGCAGCCTCTGAACAAGCTTGCTGTGTTATGCATGCATGTGCATGTTTTTCTTCATACTCCTATGTGTGTGCGTGTATGTGTCTGTGTGGGTGTGTTTGTGTGGCCTGGGAGTGAAGGCACAAACGGAATAATGCAATATAGCAGAGCCGTTTCCTGTTCCTCCCTGTCTCACCCTGCAGACACACTTAATCTTCCTCTCCGGCTTGTGTTTCCTACACGGTCTGTTTTCAGCCTGACGCTGTGATTCAGATCAACTTTCAGCAGCAGCTCGGCCTGTTGGACAAGACTGCAGCCGCTGAAAGATGAGATTGATCAAATAATCCTTTCACTTCTTACTTAAGGGTGTGATTCATACACACACATGCACATTTAACAGGGAGTTGAGAGACTAATAATATCAGAAATTACTCAAGCATCTGTATACATAAACTTTATATACTTAGAATTTAATGTTAAAAATATTTTGTTCCATAAAGTCAAATGAGTTCATACACATACAAGTACAGTATGTGTACAGTAAGTATAAAGAACAACCACACTAGAACCAGAATCGAATGGAAATGTCTTTAGAATTAAATAACTTCTCCATCTTATACACATTTGGTCTCAGTCTTATATATACAGGCAGATATTTCTGTCTTTGTAGCTTAAAATAATTACATTCAAACAGATATTGAAACACATCCCCGAGTTTTCCTGAGCTACAGAGTGTACATGAATGACTAGCATATTCAATACCATAAAATCTACCTGTAGACACTAGAAAATAACACCAAATGGAGTCATCTAAACTAAGATAATGCTCTAGTTGGAGATCTTGCTTAAATATCCTTTAGTTTGCACAGAGGCTGTTAATAAAAATTTCAGATTTCCAATTTTGACTCAGGATGTCAGATATCCTCATCTCCACTGCAGTTTTTATGTATGTGTCGTTCACCACACCTGTACATCCCCATAAATAAGAAAAGCCTGTGTAATCAAATATCTGCTTTAGCTTCGCCATCCACTGTCATTTAAAAACATCCTTGTTAAATTGATTCTTTAAAAAACTAAACAAAAGAAAAGATAATTTATTAGTATTGCCATTCAATAATCTACACCAAAATGCAAACATTCTACATTCAACTTTCTTTATCAACTTAAATCTACCTAGTTCTCCATACAGAGCACAATCTGCAGTCTTTTTATTTAACTTAAGTAACCTCTTCAAAAATTTAATGTGGAAAGCTTCAATAAATGAGATATCTTCATGGCCCCACACCTCTGATCCGTACAATAATACAGGTAAAACCATTTGATCAAACAGCTGTAACTGGGTTTCAACAGATAATCCCATGTCTCTAGCTTTAACACACACACTTTAACACTGTGTAAAGTGCCATCCTGGCCTGACTTACTTGTTTCTTGATAGCTTTTTAAAACGATTGTTATAGTTAAATGTTACACCGAGATAAACGTAATCTTCCACTACTTGTAATACAGAATTTTCGAAACTTAAACTCAAAGAACTTCCTTACTTTGCCTCTTGAGAAAATTACTATTTTGCTTTTATTAGGATTCACACTTAACTTCCAGTCAGCACAATATCTTCCTACTGCATCTAAAGCTTTCTGAAGCTCTGTTTCTGACTCTGCCAGGACTATAGTGTCATCTGCATACAGCAGGACAAAGAGTCTTAGGCAGACCTCGATCTCATCATCACTCATTTCTGTTCTAAATTTTTCAGCCATCAATGACAATCCATTGTAATGTCTACTTACTGAGTACTCAAAATCATTTAAAAAGATTGCAAATAGCAATGGTAATAAATTCACACCATGTCTGACCCCTATATTACAGTCAAACAGTTCAGAAAACCTATTTTGGGTAATCACACATGACTTTGCATTCTGATATAAATTATACACAACTGTTAATATTCTCCCATTTATATTTGCAGCAATTAACTTATGCAATAACAAACTAAATTCTTCTTTCCACTAAATCAAAGGCTTTTTTTATAATCAATGAAAGCACAATACAGTCACTTCATATAGTGCAAATATAAGTCAATTACATTATCCATCCATCCATCCATCCATTCCATCCA